>OMNN01052656.1:0-13480 GCA_900302755.1 Chromis chromis
TCATGTGTGAAGGTGCAAGGTCATGAAAAGTAAATGGTGCTCTTGGTCAGTATACCACATTGCATGTTTTTTTTATCCATACAGAATTGCATTAGTTTAATATTAAAACTGCATTATTAAATATTTACACACATATCAAATTTCATTAACTTTGAGTGAGGCAGCAGGTTCATAAGGCAGCAGCATGAGAATTTATAGATGACACACATTCCTCCTGCCACATCGCTATTTGTAGAATTATAAGGAGACTGTTTCTGTGATAAGGCATTGTGTACACACTGAAGCTATCAGGCATTTACATAATTTATAACATCCATCATTTCGCATGCAGCCATTATCTAAATAAATGGTCACAGCAGTATCTCTGTTTAAAGCCTTGTTGAAATACTGTGCTGCTTTCACCCTCAAAATAATGAAGCAGGAGGAGTACCTGCCTGTGGCTATATTAATCCACCACATGATGAACATGATAATCATATTTTACTCCAAAGTAGGACTTTGCTTGCACATGTTCCCACCATAAAACATTGTGTGTAGCTGGTAAGTTGACAAGTCTTTCACTGCTTCTATTTAATTTATTACAGATAGTTCAGAAAGTGTTCAGCCCTTTTGCTTCTGGCACCTTATTTTGAATTACATGTTAAATGAATTACGTGTATATTTGCCTTCACAATCTGCACTCAATAACCCATAATGGCGGATTGAAAACATGTTTTGGAAATATTTGGCAAGTTTTTTAAGAATCACACACTGAAATCTCTAATTTGTTATAATGATCCTTGAGATGTGTCCAGAACATAAGTCCACATGTGGCAAGCACAACACACATGTGTATATAAGGCCCCACAAGCAACAGTCCACATCAGGGCAAACACTAAGCCATGAAGTTTCTGTTAGACCCCCACCAGGACTCCTCACAGAGTTGGCCATGACCTGTCAAAAACATAATGATCTCAGCAGCTCTCCATCCATCACACCTTTATGGTAAAGATGAAAGCCAGTCTAAGTAAAAGACATGACACTTGAAGTTTGGCAAACTGCATTTAAAGTACCCTGAGATCACAAGGAAAAAAAGATTCCCTCATCTGATGAACCAAAACTGAAAAAATTGAGCCGGACTTGAAGCACAGTGTCTGGGAAACAACAGGCACTGCGCGTCACTTGCTAATACCATCTCTACAGTGAAGCATGGTGGTGGCAGCATCATGTTATGGGGCTCTTTCTCAGCAGCAGATACTGGGAGACTTGTTAGAATTAAAGGGAGAAAGAATGCAGAAAGATCCTTGAAGAAAATCTGAAAATCTAGAGTGCAAAAGCACAACATACAATGATGTTGTTGCTTCAGAACAAGTCTCTGACTGTGCTTGAGTGGCCCAACCAAAGCCCAGATTTAAACTCCATAGTACATGTGTTGTTAGACTTGAAGATGGCACTTCACAAATGTGACAGACCAACTTACCCAAGAAGATTCAAAGCTGTAAGAGCAACAAAATACTGAGGGTCTGAGTACTTTTGTAAAAGAGAAATTTGAGCTTTTGTTGCCAAAAATGTCTTAAAACATGTTTCCACTTTGTCCATGTGGCTCATTGAGTGTAAATTGATGGGAACATGTGTTTGCATTACTTTCAGCAATATTTTTTCCTGCCTGGCAGACAAATGTAGGGCTTCGAACCTTGTTTCCTTAGAGTGAACATCAGAGACTCACAGCTGATCTCCTGAGCACCACCACAGGGTCGCACCGTTGATAACTGACCTTGTGATTATAGGGTAGCATGTCCGTACCAGGTCTTGTGTGCAGTGTAGTGGCTCTTTGAGGAAAAAAGTGAGATAAGTGTCTAAACTCACTCAGTTTTTCTGCCCTACTGAGTGCTAAGCCCTGTGTGTTTCACTGACAGCTAGATTACATCAAAACATGACCAAGGCTGTCAGTGGTCTCACCTCTTGATGCATAGCTACTGAACCCTCATCCAGATTTAATGTTATTGAGCCTTTTAAGCACAGTGTGGGGATGGGACTGGAGTGAATCAATTATCACTAGCATTCAAGTCAAGTCACTTCAGTCCCAGAACATTTCTGGAACCTTCTTGTCTTTCATTTTTAATTATACTATGCAATTTTCCAACAGTTTGAAAAGAACACCTGAAGGTCATTCTGCAAAGACCAAGAAACTGGTTAGACTTCTGAGTGAAAATGTATAAATACTTGGGGGAAAACTGAACTTGTCTTTGCTGTGGGTAATCCCACTACATTTAACATATGTAAAGCCCAGCAGCTGCAGTACATTGTTGTCCTCCTTCTACGCGTTTCGTACTTTGCCACTGGACCGCTCAGTATTGTAAACAGCATAAATGAAGCGCCCTTCTTTCAGCAGCAGCCCTGCTACAACAATACATTTCACCCGGTGCCTCCGTATCTCAAATTCAGCAGACAGAGCCTAAAGAGATGAGTCTCCCTGTATGAATTTAATTAGAGGAGCTGGCTTCGGCTCGTCTTTGCATTCTGCGTCTCTCATTACCACTGTGCTCCTCTCTTGGTCTGTTTTAAGAAAACCTGCCAGAACCCACAGTCAGTCTGCTGGGCCTTATGCTTGAATTTAAGTGAGATCTATGCAAAGCTGCAAGAAGAGTAGCGGGGATGATAGCGGATAAGGTTTGAATTCTCTTGCATTCAAGCAACCGGCTGATTCTGCATTTGTTCCTCATCATTATTCAGCTCTTGGGCTGCTCTCCTGCTATCTGAGATGGAAAAAAGCTAAACTGGTGACTTAATTATACGCCCTGTAATCTGAGAGGGGAGGACACAAACTCGCTGGATTTCAGTTAGCAGACGCACAGCTTATTGACTATAAATAGCCTGAGCTGTAGCTTATGGGATTGATGAACACTATAAAATATGAGCAATGTGGGCTTTAATGGTGCTTAGGTTGGTCAGGAAATCACAGCAGTGCCTCGGCAGGTTATGTGAGAGCCAAATGTTCATGTAAAGCCTTCGAAATAAATTAAATTTCAAACTGATTCTACGCCCTGAATACAGTATGACTGGCTCAAGCAAAGAGTACACATAATAAAGATGTATAGTGAATTGTACAATATCTCCCATGCCATGCTGAGAAAATTGTTTTTAAAAATACAGTGGCGTTTGCTTCCACCTTGTGGTCACTCTCCCACTAGATCATTACTTTGTCTGCTGGCATACTTGGTTTAATCACAGTAAATATGGTACGTTATACAACACCGTCTCCTTTCCTTAACCTCACGTAATGTGGACGCAATATTGTGTTATTTATGCAAATTAATACTTCTACAAAGAGCTGTATTGTTGAATTCATATAAGGAAAGCAATACACTTAAATAATAAATACAGTAAATAAATGCAATACAGCCACGGATTCAGTAAGGCTAGTTAAGCAGCATGTATTCTTTTTACACTGAAGTGGTTCATGCTGCTGCCTCACAGGAAGGTTTTGGGTTCAAACCTGCTATTAGTATTTTATATGTTCTCCTTGTGCCTCCCACAGTGCAAGACAGGTACTTTGGCGATCCTAAATGGTCTCAATGTTTGCTATGATGAGCTCCTGTCCCCCATAACCCTCTACAGGATAAAGCAGGTATAGTCAATGGATGGATGGTTCACTTATTAGGGTGTCTTGCGTCCTCTTGACACCGAAACTTGGAAATCTCCCTGCACACTGCAGGATTTTAAATTCAGCAGTGATAATTATCTTATATAAAGATCACACTTTCATATTATTCACAATGATATGAACCACATCCCATAGTTTTAGTGGTTTAGTAATCACACAAGTTATCAATCATGAACCAGACCGTCTAGTAAATGCTACTTTAGGGATGTTAATGTGCAGGGTTGAAGGCCTGTAGGAAATCATATTTTATCATTCATCACTGCACATTTACAAAGTTAATACATTTTGGGGTTTTACCAACTGTCTGCAGAAAAAAGAATGAAATTATTCAAATAACTGTATAGACTGAGAAATGGGTAGTAGTTAAATTCCTGATTACTCCTTGCTAGATTCATTAAACAGCACCCAAATGTGACACCATTAAAAAAAAAAGTCCAGTTAAAAGGTAACACAAATAAAGATTAGCTGAAAACGCTGCACAGCCTGTCTCCAACACCAATATTCAAAGTAACTCAAACAAGCATGAACTAAAAAGATACACTTTATTTGAAACCAGCAGGGGACATTTTTGTACAAAAATACACAACTGTTACGTAGATGCTTTGTGTCAAGAATTGTTCGTCTTTATCCTGCTGTTTACACCACTGGTGCTCCTCTGCATGCAGCACCAACGTGGGACAACCGCTAAGTTGCTCAGACATAATTTCACCGAGTAAAATAACAAATCCAACAAGCAATGTCATTTGCCACAGGGAAGAATGTAGGATCCTGGATTCTTTAGTCTAGACAAAAATGACAGATCCATTCTCATAAATATCAGGAAGAATGCTGAACATGGGATGTTCTTGAAACGTGGAGCTGAATTCATCTCAGACGTCATTCTTTATTTGGACTTGGCGCCTGGTTTCCCTCCTTCATCCGCCTTTTTCTGCTTCTGCTGCATTATCTCAGCATCTCTTGAAGAGAAAAGGACATTTCAAGAGAGAACAGACTTTGTTAAAGAAGGCTCAACTGTAACACACACCAATAAATCACTTCATATGCCACATTGTTGAAAGTACAAATCTGACATTTGATAAATAACTTGCTTTAGAAGCTGGAAAAACACCCTCACTGCTTATTTACCTAATAGTACAATGAGGGTGTTTTTACAGCTTCTGTATGCTCAGGAACCATGTGCTATACTAATGTAGCACAAAGAATCCTAATAGTAAACACAAATAATGACAGCATTATTAAGGAGAAGCAAACTAGCCCACACAGTGGAGGACAGTGCTGCAAAAATCCAAAGTTTGTGTGCATCCCACTTATTTAATCTCCTGCAAAGTGCTGCTTACCTCTGCTTCCTCGCAGCAGCCGACAGCCCATCATCGCCCCTCTTCCCTTTACCCTGTTCATTCTGCTTTTTGGCAGCCTTCTGGCGTGCAAGCTCACGTTGGTTTCCTCCTGCACGTCAGAGAAAAACACAATGTAGATAAACAAAGGCACATTAGTGAGACACACATCAGGTATGTGAGCTACACCCTTAAAACACCTCTATTACGAAATGCTGCAAAAAAAAACAAAAAACAAAGCAGCATCAGCAACTGACAGACATTTCCTCGTGTCTGGTAACCATATAATGAAAAGATCGATTTGTATTATGGCAGAAATAAAAATGGTGCAAAACTTAAAAGCAGCCGACGTGGCAGAGGGGCGCTCTGGAGCAGCTTCACTTCCGGAACAACAGCACAGAGGGCAGCAAAGCATCGTCTACCGTGGTAAGGTTTGTCGTACTAGCCGGGCAAATGAGGACAAACAGCGAAGGCGCAGCCACGTTTGCAAAAATAAAAACAACGTCTTGTTATCACGGTGACATCCTGTCTGCTGCAGGCAGCGCTGACACTCAAATATCCGGGTTGTGTCTGTGCTAGCGGGGTTTTTACAGCAGGCCAGGGCTTCGGCTAACAGCCGGACAACATACGACCCACTGGTCCATCGATGTTGACAAACGCACGACGCTCTTTCCGTAACACACACCTAGGTGACGACACCGTATTCCACTTAAACAAAACAAAAAACAGCACAGTTAGTGGTGTTGAGGTGATTTATGGCCGAAGGCGACATGGAATCCGTGAAATAATGTTCCGTCTATTTCAGCAAATAGACGGAGCCCAAGTCGGTCGAAGCTAACGAGCGGCGAGAACAACGAGCACAGACCACATGCAACCGAGTAAAGTACATGATTGCCTTACAGTGAAAATATATGTCGATACCCACTGGTCATTTTAGTAATCGACGCTTCTCTCGCCTATATGCTCAGCCAAAGGGCCGCTTGTTCCCTCCAGTCGCTCCAGTCGCTGTTTCTGCTTTGGTTCGCTGTGGCTGCCAAATATGCGCGAGACTTCAGTACGAGAACCAGAACATTCCGTCTCACCTCAAGAGACTGCGCATGCGCAGGGCTGGGAACATCAATTATTATTATTAATTATTAGGACAAAAATTAACAGGCTATTATTGTTGATGTTGTTTTGAGATACTACTACTACTACTACTACTACTAATAATAATAATAATAATAATAATAATAATAAATTATTATTATTATTATTATTTTGTGCAGTATGCACTTTATACTACTGTAATCACTTTATCACTGCAATAGTCACTCTATACAAACCCAGTTTACAAATGCACAGTGCACTTTATGACCACTGCTACTGTAAGGTTAAGTCTGCTTTTTTAGTAATTGCTTTAGTTTTTTGTACATTTTTATACATTGTGTCATTTGGTTAAGGAGGATCAGCAAAATAAGAATTTCACTGTACAGTGTAACTGCCTAGTTTCTGTGCATAATATGCACAGATACTCAAGAGGTTTATTGTCATAGTATACAATACAATAAACCTCTTGAATCTTAAATCTTAAATCTAAGAAGAAGAAGAATATGAGGAAGGCCAAAAGGTGCAAGAATGAAGATTGTTTGTCTGTTTGTTGACATGCAGCTGAAGCTAAACTACAATATTGTAGGCCTATTATGCCGTGGAATTAAATTGTGTCAGTAACAGTAAGAACATTAGACAACACAAGTATTTTCAATTTGTTTTCTATATGTACCATCTTTGGTCATGTTGTTTATCTCTATCAATCACATAACAAGGTTTTGTCAGGCCCTCTTGCTAAGGCCACTGAGCCTGATGCTTTGGTTGAAGGACATGAAGGCTGACAGTCCCAGAATGACTTTCCTTCTCCTCTTCTATCCGTATGACCAACAACAGGAACAGAGACACACTTTGGCTTACATATCCCATACACTATTGTCTTGTATCCAGTATAAAAATATACCTTCAATTTATTGACATTCAGTCTGATGGCACTTTGTGTCCCGCAGCTGTACGTGTGTCAAAGTTAGAGACTCTAAAAGTAAAATAAGGATGCTTTCAAAATTAACTCATTTGTTAGTGTTTATATCTGTTACTTTCATACAAAGTGCAGGAAACAGAAATAATCTAAATCAACATTTGGTGTCTCCATCCTCGGCCCTTTAAACAGCAGCAGTTCTACACTTGTCCACAGTTTATCCACCTACTTGCCACCCAGGCTGTTCCAAGCATCTCGGTGAACTTCCCTGAGTTCTTCTGAGGATTTAGTCTCAGTATCTTCTGTTTCTTCATGTAACCTCCAACTGACAGCACAATGAATGTCTGAGCCATGAGGCCATTTGCAGGAGTCCTTGCTCTTCTCGTTGC
Source organism: Chromis chromis (assembly GCA_900302755.1). Taxonomy (NCBI): domain Eukaryota; kingdom Metazoa; phylum Chordata; class Actinopteri; family Pomacentridae; genus Chromis; species Chromis chromis. Next base: position 7,372 of record OMNN01052656.1, read on the forward strand.
TGAAAATAGTTTTTTTTTAAATGTTTATTCTGTTCGTTGACTTGTTATCCTGCTGCAGAATTTCTTTGTGACCAATCATACGCCTCCTTGATGGTTTTGTGTGATTTAAAGATTCTACCTTCACTCACAACTCCCAGCTTACTGCTAAAGAGCCAGCAGGTGGCAGACTAAGGTAAAGTAAATTTCAAACAGACTGGGGAGTCTATATTTTCCTGGTGGACACTGAGGCTACTAATCATTTCAACTCATAAAAAGTGTCAAATGTAAAAGTGTCCTGTGTAAAATGCTTAAACTGATGATCAGTGCAATGAACTACAACAAGTGCATTGTGTCTGGCCAAAGTCTTCAAATGTGTTAAAAACACAACATAACTCATCTGTTCATTTCAAATACAGATTGTTTTGGATCATTAAATAGACAACAGACTTCTTTCCATTTTGCACTTAACTGGAGGTTAAAGTGCAAAATGGAAACCTCTTAATAGGAAAACCACATGATGTTTCTTAGCTGTTTTGGTATTGTGATTTTATTGACTGTCTGGTTACTAAATAGGCTCGATGACTGAGTCACGTCTGCCTGAAACTGAACTTGTACACTTGGACACTGAAACTGACTAGAAGAAAACACAGCTTACTGTATGCAGCTGAGCCTGCATGTGCCTAATGCCCTACAAAAATGTAAAATATATATATTTAAAAACATATTCGTATAAAAATATGGTAACAAAATTGCATGTTTTAAAGGGGAAGTGGAAACTTGAGTCCATAGTTGTTAAGAATATATCAACTATGCAGTTTGTGTATCACATTTGGAATAGAAATCTTAAAATGTTCTCATAGAGCTAGAAGTGCAGCTGAGGATGAAGACTGGGTTGGGTTTCTTGCTGAAAGGCAAATGCTGTATTTTAAGGACATAATTACCGTTTGAATACAATGAGCCATCAAACTACTGCTGGGATTGTCTAGCCAACGGCCTATTTGGGTGAAGAATAAAGTTTTCTTAGAATTTAATTATACGCTGTAAGTTTGCTCAGGTCTGCAGCTCTCTGCTTATTATTTCTTGACTGATGTTGGAGTAAAAACTTACTTTAAATGATCCCAATTTTTAAAATTTTTTTGTCAATCATGTATATGGTATACTTCAGACATAATGATCAGTCAGTGAGAAATGTCCTTGTGACAGGTGGTTGTGTATCACTGGATGAAATACAATGTGTAGACATTATCAGCAAAGAGAAATGTTTATCTCAGTATTGATTTTTACTGTAGGCTGTAGCTGCTGTACTTTTTGTTCGAGCTTAACCTGACAAATGACACTTAGCTCAAAGCCAGAGGCTGACTGACTGCAGCTGCGTCCTGGCAGATACAAGGCAATCGAGATGGATACATTTCTTTGAAACTGAAACGTTTTTTACAAAGCTCAATACTTTTATTGTAGGAAAATATAGTTAATTATTTATGATTTATTATTTAAAAAGTAATAATTTGTCAAGAGACTATGGTCACATTAGGAACTCACTGAGACTGTTGATAGCAAACGCCAATAAGAATACTATTATGCTCAAAATGCAGGTAGCGGCAAGACTGTTAACCCTGTGCTCCAGCGGTGCCTTCGTGTGGCTGCACTATGACCCCACCTTCCTAACAAGCTGAGATATGTGAAAGTGAATTTCCCCTTGCAGGATCAATAAAGTATATCAAATAAAACAGTGCAACAATTCAACTTTATTTTGATCATTCTTAAGGTTAGAATTATTCAAATGATAGATTTTTTTTCCTGAAATATTTCACTCTTTGAGGACCAATTCAACTTTTAACAGCTGCATAGGAATCAAAAGATGTGAAATATGGCCACTTAATCCCCTCCTGAATGCACTGACATTATGAACTCAATATATTTGATATACTTAAATTAATTTGATGTGGTTTATTGGGCAGATTTTCCCCAGTCTGTAAGCAGAACGTATCAGGCATTTCCACATATGGAAGTCATCATGCTGTGACACTTTTAGTTTCAGTCCCTCATTAGAGGGTTCAGCTAAGTCCTAACTTTCTTGTTGTCTAATGCACAAGAAACCTGATAGTCTTTTTCTCCTGCCTGGGACGCATAGCAGAGATTTAGTTCTATATCCTGGGACAAAGGGAGTTTATGAATAGTCCCATGAAAGTTGTTGGATGTCCACATACAGACCAAAAAACTGAAATCTTACTGTAAACAGAGGATCAAGTGGATAAACAGCCATGGTTTCTTCATGCCACTTGCGTGCTGGAGCGTGAAGACTTTAACAGCCTGTAGAACAGCATGTCAAACACTGTGGTCAGTTTATTGGGCTGCTGGCGACACAGGGCAGCCCAGGATGTCTGCCTATGACTTGTTTTCCCCACAGCTGCTTTCAGTGACAACATCCTGCTTAAAGCAAACTATTTTTGTCTCCCAGTGCAATTATCACCACCTGGTAATTTTGACAATGTTTACTGCTTCTGCTTTACAAAGCCTCAAAATGTTAATGCCGTCCTTGTGTGACTGCTGCTACTCACGTTGCCAGTCGTCTAACCAGTTTAATAAAAGGGAGATGATGGGGAGGAAAAACTTTGTTTTCCATTAATTTCACACTATATTTAACCAGGGGATTTTATATTAACAGTAAGAGTCCTTGCCCTGTCATTACCTGCAGCACATTTCCAAACTGAATACTTAGTGAGAGACACCCTTTCAAGTCAATAGTTCAGTTTGGGCAAACAACATGTGAGTGTGCATGTTTGACTATTATGTGTTGTGGGATAATTATATAGGAAGAAACACTAAGTCAATAGCAACTAGATTTGCGGTTTTAGGGAAAACGCTGTGTGTGTGTTTGCACTGCAGATGTTTTTATTTAGTCCCAACAGGTGATGGATGATTCATGAAATCATGCAGTGTGTATGATGTGATGTGAGGACAAGAGAACCACCATTAATTTCTCCTCCAGCATTTGATTGCACAATCTTCATGCACAGGCTGCACTGTTTAGAGCGGTCTTTGCTCACGCTGATCATGAAGTGGTGGAAGCACTGATGTGTGGCACTATAAACTTAGTGTGACAAGCTGGACGTATGGTGCATTCCTCTCTGTCTCATTTCACCGCTGTCATCCATCACGCTGCCAGAGTCCTGCCTGCTGTCGTGCATGATTGATGGGACTTGCTGATCCCATCTTCTGCATTGCCTTAATGTCCCTCATGGCCTGATTGTTGGGAGCTAATTTTGACATGAGCCTATAAAATTATTATGCTGCTTGTGCTATATTGCAAACTACTGTACATATATTTTTCTGCTCTTCTTAAACCACCATTTTCTGACAGCATTTTCGCAGAAAACATGTCAGATGTTTCAGTTATGGTATACATGTGCTACTATATTTATTTTAAAAAGGTTTAACATGCACTATGTAGAGAATTATGTTTCATATGTTAACAAATGACCAGACTTTTTAAAATTAATATATTATATATATGTTCATATATTATGTAGGAACAATTGCATTTCTTTTACCTCCAAAAATTATGTTTGACTGCAAAATATCTATGCAGCTATTTGAACATATTTGAAAGAAAACATGACCAACAGCCTGCAGCCATGCTCAGCTCTGTGAGGCTGTTTGAGCTAAATGCTAATGATAGCATAGCAACTTACTCATAGTGCTGTTTGTCAGGTATAGGCCAGATGTTGTACATCTTAGCTTAATGTGGTAACATTAGTAGTGGAAGAAGCATGCAGATTCTTTATTTAAGTAAAGGTACCAATACATCAATGTACCAATTCTTTACTGTGAGTGTAAGTCTTGCATTAAAAGTAAAAGTACAGTATTAGCTACAGTAAAAGTCCAGGTTTGGTCTCTCTGACTGATGTGTTATTATACATGACATTATTAGGGAAACATCCGTGTTTCAGCAGCTGTTGTAGCTGCTGCAGGTGGAGCTAGTTTGAACTACTTTATTTACAATTTTATGCAGGGTCACCAGATAAACCTGAAGAATCTTATGATGAATAATGAGATAGGAACGAAAAGAAAACTAAGTTCTGATGCCGAAATCTGTTTTCAGTTTTCTGGACATTTCTGCTGATCTTTGATTTTTGTAGAGATATTGAATTATTTGAACAGTTATTGAAATGAAACCATGTGAGAAATTTAGAGGAAAAAGTCACTATGTGGTGGAGCTGTCAGCTCATCAGAAGCCAAAAAGGTTGGAATCCTTAACAAAGTGTTGTATTTTAAAAGCTGGTTATATTATCTATTGTGTAAAATCTTTATCTTTAAAGTCACTCGAGCTGTCAGATAAATGTAGTGGAGAAGAAAGTACAATACTTCCCTTTGAAATGTGGTGAAGTGGAGGAGAAAGTAGTGTAAATGGAAAAACTCAAGTAAAGTTTACGTACCTCAAAATTTGACCTAAATGCACTACCTCACTTTACATTGAACCACCGATTTACATTTACATTAGGTGGAGCTGAGTCTGATGGAAATGCCATTTGCTTGGCAGGAATTTAGTCCTAAATCAAAGAATATGACAAACTAAGAGGGAAGCATGAATGTCTGCATCAGATTACACAGTAATCCATTCAACAAACCCCAGCAGCATGGCTAAAAATGGGTGGTCAACAGTAGCTTTGGATACAGGATGGATACTGTCTCAGCATCCAGACACAAATAGAATTTTGTTTGGTTGTCAATGTAAATCTTCAATTTAATTAGTGTGTGTGTTTATATGATGCAAAACCAAAGAACTGTTCTGTCTAAATCTTTAGTTCAGGTTAAATTGGTCATACACGTCCTTTAGATGATGGGATGCAGTTGACCGTGCTATTTATTTATCGTACTTGTTGCACATGAAGAATACACATGGTCAGGATTTCCACACTTTATGCTGTGATAATGATGTTGCGTTTTGCTAAATGGCTTCCAAGTTAAGTGTCTGTAAGTAATGAAGACATTAAAATCTGCAACATGTTTTCAGCCGCTTCAATGATGTTTTGAAAAGCTTGCCCTTTCTCAGCGCTATAAAAACCAGCATGTGCAACTCTCATGGATATCACTATCTATATTATGCAACACAGTGTTTCGTTTCACCTGCCACTTTGTCCCTTTGTCCACGTGTGCTCTGAACATAAAGCTTCCAACAAAGTAAACACAGATTGCATTGTGGGAAAGCACACTGAAATAGGTTAATGCGTGACATTTTTGGGGGGAAATGGGGCATGCTTGCATGTTTGGTTGCTTCTGTGCAAAAGTGAAGGAAATTCTTGACACGACAGAGTCAGACTGGCGCATGGATGTACTGCCTGAAGTGAAGGAGTTATTGATTGCATTTTCTGATCAGTTTGATCACGACTTAGATTTCTTGTTTTCTGTTTCTTGCTAATATATACCGATCAAGCATAACATTATGACCACCAGCCTAATATTGTGTTGGTCTCCCTTATGCGGTCAAAAATGCTCTGAACCATTGGGCACGGACAAGAGGACCTCTCAGGGTGTCCTATGGGGTCTGGCACCAGGACGTTGGCAGTGGATCCTTTGGGTACTCTGGCTTGTGCAGTGGGGCCTCTGTCAATCAAATTTGTTCCACTGCATCCTGTTGATGCTTGATCAGAATGGGGTCTAGGAAGTTTGGAGGTCAAATCAACATCTTGGGCCATTGTCATGTTCCTCAAGGTGTTCCTGATTGTTTGATGTTGTTGTCATGTTGTGGGGGGCATTTTCCTGCAGGGGTAGGCCAGTGACGTTTGGGATTTCCAGTTGCATGAGGGAGTGTGCTTGTTCTGGGACAATGTTTATTTGGGTGTCTAAATCTCATCAACACGATGCCAAAATCCAAGATTTCCAGCAGAACACCACATATGTCATGTTTCCACCGACCGGTTCTAGTTCTAGTTCGGAGCTAGTTCCTAACTAAGAACCGGTTCTTTGTGTTTCCACCGCCGAAGAACCGGCTCCTGGTTCTAAAAACTGGTTCTTAGAAAGAACCAACTCCTTGCTGGGCCAGAGATAAGAACCGAGTGCTTCGCATCTGGGGGCGGGGCTATCGTCTGCAGCTATCAGCTGTGCAGAGGGACACAGAAGCTCTGCTGCT
>OMNN01052660.1:0-12285 GCA_900302755.1 Chromis chromis
ACCATCCATTATCTATACACCGCTTAATCCTCTGTAGGGTTGCAGGGGGGCTGGAGCCTATCCCAGCCAACTCGGGCGAAGGTAGGGGACACCCTGGACAGGTCACCAGTCTATCACAGGGCTACACATAGAGACAGACAACCAAGCACACTCTCATTCACACCTACGGACAATTTAGAATCATCAATTAACCTCAGGATGTTTTTGGACTGTGGGAGGAAGCCAGAGAACCCGGTGAAAACCCACGCTGCACAAGGAGAACATGCAAACTCCACACAGAAAGATCCCAGGTGTCCTAACCGGGACGCGAACCGGGGATCTTCTATCTGTGAGGCGACAGTGCTACCGTGCAGCCATAAATGAAAATCAAATCAAGTTTATCCATATAAAACTTTTGAAAACGGCCAGAGTTGACCAAAGTGCTGAACATGTTCGACAGTCAGGCAGCAGCAAAAATAAGTGCAAAAAGCAATAAATTAGTAAAACCTAGAGAATAAAGTGGTATGAAATATTAAAACGAGGCAAAACCGGATAACAAGCTGTAAGATTTAAGATAAAATAAATCAAACTACTAAAAAGTAGGCCAACAAAAGAATGGACATCTTGAAATTGAAATTGAAAAATGTAAATGTTGGAGGAACTTTTAATTGTGAGCTGTGGAGCTGCTAAAGCAGAGGTTTGATCTCCTTAAACCCACCAGCATCGATTGTGAAACAGTTAACAGCAACTGTTCTGAGGATCTGAGAGGCTTTGATGTAAAGTAGGAGCAGAGAAGTTTAGAAATCTAGCAATGACACCTAAATATTCTCTTTTTTCTCCTCACCTCTTCTGGCCCTGCAGTGTTTTCCAGAGCAGAAGGTGGACGTGAGGTTCGACTACGAGCTGCTGCCCAGCAGGAAGCCAAAGTTCTTGGCGCAGACTGCAGCTCACGTATCTGGAGCTGCTTTCTACTACCAACAGTCTGATGTCCCAGACCAACCGTGGGCTGAGAAAGTAATGCTGCTCTTGATTTTTTTTGTTGTTGAATGTCCTTGGTTGATGCTTAGGTACATTTCTTGTCTCCTCACCTTTCGATCTGTTCGCTTGCAGAAAATGTTCGGAGTGTGCGTACATCCTAGGTTCGGGGGCTGGTTCGCCATCAGAGCTCTGTTGGTGTTTGGAGATGTGACGGTGGGATCTGAGCTGGAGCAGCCTCTTCCTCCTGACTGTGTGCCTTCCAGAGAGGCCAGGATACAGCTGCTGGAGGCTTTCAACTTTCACTGGCAGGTACAGTACTGAAGCCCTTTTAGTCATAATACCTGTGGCAGACACAATAAAAAGACAGCACCAAATTGTTTCATGCCAAAGATCCCCAGACAGATGGCCTTTAGATAAGAGGACACCCATGTGAAGGAGGTTTTGTTGTCTTTTGAGCCCCCTTCTGGGGAGATTTTAGTTGTCTGTGCGGTCTGTCTTCACTGTAAGTGTTGAGACAAGACTAGAACCTGTGTTGTTATATAGGTTCCTTCATGAAGACATGAAATCTAAATTAAAAAATTTATTTGGACAAAAAAGACAAAATATCCACATAAAATTAAGCAAAGACACATGTTTTTTTTTTTTACATGTAATTAAATGACTTGTCAGACACGGTTAGTCCTAATGATCCCCTGTGCAACCTGACAAAGCTTCAACAGTTTTGCAAAGAAGGCTGGGATAAAATTGCAGTGTTCAGATGTGCAATGCTGGTTGAAACCTATTAACAGAGGCTTAATGCTGTAATCACTGATCTGAAGGGGGTGAATACTTAGGCAGTCACCTATTTTACGTTTTATATTTTTAATTAATTGACATTACTTTGTAGAAATGTCTTTTCACTTTCACATGAAAGAGTCTTCTGGGTGAATACTTGTCCAAAAACCATATTGACCATAATTCATTGTTGAAGAGCAATGAAAGAGGAAAACTTTCAAAGTGTGTGAATGCTTTTTATAGGCACTGTATAATTAATATTTTCATATTTTTGGTTAGTTTTATTGCCTTATTTTAGTTTAGTTAACCGCACTAACATTGTAACCATGCTACTGTATGCCAAATTAGTGTATCCTTAAGATTTCTTTCTATTTTACATCGTCAGGACTGGAGCTACCGAGACATCGTCCCTCCGGTCCAGACCTACTCTCAGAAACAGAAGGACTACTTCTCCACTCGCCCTGCTCAGCGTTTTGCTCTGCTCAGATCTTGGGGCCTTCTGCAGAGTGAAGATAATCAACCTGATCCAGCCTCGGACGCACAGAGTCAGGTGAACGGACACGGCTGAAAGAGAAGACCAGCTGAACTGTGGAAGTGTCATGGGACATTTATTTTTTAAGTGAATCCAAATTGACCGGCTGCATATCGAGACATAAGCTTACATGTTGATTTAGTGCTGTCAGGTTTTGGTTGAAAGCTAATTAGAGCTAATAAGCTTCATAAGGGATACTTGAATATTCATGTTCAGCTCTGTATGGCTGGTGTTTATCATCAGATGTTCACACTACTTTAAAAAAAAAACAATATTAAGCACATTTACAGGTTTATAATTGTATTTTTGGGGTCTACTAGAATATGTTTCCATGTTTGTTTGTTTTTATACTGTACATTGCTGCAGCAGCTCTTCTGACCCGAAACACTCTATTTTAGCTCCTGTCTCTTTAAGGCTTAGTCTGCTGTCATTGGTCAACTGGCGGAATTGAAAAAAGAAATTAAATATTGGTTACATATCATAACTCCAGATCTGTGAGTATAGGGATATATCCCCTGCTGAAGCAGCTGGACAGGCGTTATGCAAATGTGTTACATGATGACATCAATAAGTAACAGAAGAAAAGCCTGGACTTTAAACGAGGTAATTTAGGCTGGTAAGGAGAAGAGTTTTCTGTGGGAGAGAATGACTACTTTTGGCGTTTATTTTTGCCTTTGTAAGTTTGCAGACCTTTTATATGCACAAAAAAAGCTATAAAATACTCACACAAAAAGGAAAGAGAAAACCCCAAAGGCATAATAAGGGCTCTTTAAAATACCATGTTACAATAAGCAGCTCCCTCATAGCTGTGTTCCTAAAAGCACAGTTAAATGCAGCTTCCGTTTCAGTACAAAATACCCATCGTTTTTTGTTGTGTGTTTGACAGCAGCAGTACCTCTCCTGTTGTTGTATAACGGATGATAAATAATGTTGAGTGGATGTTTGCTGAAAGTAGCTCAGCATAGCAGGATTCACCATCTGCCACATTTAGAAGAGGAACGCACTTTATATGCTTGTTTGTTGCATCCCAATGGAAAATACAGAATGTAATGGTCTAAAGTTGCAACGGGAACGAGTCCTATATCAACACATGGGGGTTAAAGAAGCTTTGTATCACCAGCTTGTTCAAAAAAATACCCTTTTTTATACATTATTTGATTTAATATCGAGGCCTTAACAGTTAAGAATGAATGGTCATGTGTTGTGGAAATCTGGATGAGCCGTAGTGAAATCAATGGAGGTGCAACAGTGTTTGTCCTTTGTATTTTTATCAAAGTGTAATAAAGAACAATAAAGAAGAAAAATTCTGAGTGAATATTTCAGCTTAAAGATTAGAGCTCATACACCAGGCTCATCTGACCAAGACTCAAACAAGACAATACAAGTTATTGTAGCATTTGTCCTTCGAACATTCCACCCTCAGCTTTCTCATGAAGATAACAGGAGCTTGTCAGTCGAGGAGTGTAAATAATACAGAGTGCAGACCAGACTAGGACAACAGTTAGACCAAGGTTATGGTTGTTATATGACAAATTCACTACAAGGAAAGGTAGAAAAGGACATTTTACCACAATTCCATGTAGGTAATATTGGTTTGAGATGTTTTCCTCCACTCCGATACAAAGGAGGTGCATTGAATAAAAAATATTGAACACCTACAATAAAAACATAAAGTTCCAGGAGCATGATCTTTTAATTATCCAGAGTAATATTGATTATTTTTTATTAGTTTTTTCACTGTTTAAGGTTTTGCAATTCCAGTTTAACTCACCTCCACTGCAGCAAAGTATAATTTCACAATAAAACAGCTGCCCTATGATTGGGAAATTGTTTTGAACTGCTATGATGAGCTCTGTGACACTAATTGGGAAATAAATCCTTCCATCCATTCATCTCTCTCCAGTGTTTATTGCTCCTTTTGTACTGTCTTTGTGTCCAGTTTACTACCCGACACTCAGCTTGATGCATTATAGATGTGAGCTGCCTCTGCCCCCCGGCCTGCTGACATACTGACTACTTTCAACTGTGACTAACCTCTCTGCCAGTGGGTCAGCAGCTCCCAACACAAAGCAGAGACTGTTGGCACAGTCACTTTGTCTAATTTATATCCTTATATGAATTTAAGGTATCAGCTCCATTGGGCGCTGAAGGGTTAAGTGCACCAGCATTCTGCAGCAGCGACTCGGTGCAGGTTGCATTTAATCACCTCTAGGTGCCGCTGTTGTCCTCTTGGTAATGCGGGCAGAAGGGGTTTGTGCTGCTGTTTCTGAAGCATCTGCAAACGTTCAGCACTTGATAAAGTCAATACAGACTGCAGATAAGCTGCATTATAAAGTAAAACATTTGTCGCTGCTCTCACAGAACTATCTAAATCTGAAGTTTCATTCAAGCAGCTGTTCTCTCCCTCCTACCTTCACTGTTCACTTTCTGCTTCCATCAGTCGTGACTTTTTACCCCACTGAGCCATCTATTGCTTCATTTCACATTTTATGTTCATTGCAACACCACAGCCCTCCCTCCCTCTCTCTCTCTCCATCCCTCCCTCTCTCCCTCTTATTGCATCTTTCTCCTCACCCCCTTCTCCCTCCCGTGCTATTCTGTCTATCTGTGTACTGAATCAGCATTTCAGAGCAGTATGCCGCAGGCCTGCAGAGAGCCAGACCATGGAGTTAATTATACTCCCACAGATACTCGATCTCTCCCCCTCTATCCCCCTCTGTTGCTCCATCTCACCTCCCTCTCTCCCTTTTTCTCCCTCTTTTCTTTTTCTCACTTTCTCTCTCCGTCTCTTTTTCGATGTGTCAGTAAACTCCGCAGTTCAATTCTCAGCCCCGACATAAGCTTCTAAGAGAACCTCATTACCCATAATTGCAACATCCAAACAACCGTTTCTAAATTCCCTCCAGAAAACATTATGTTAGAGTTACATGTGATGTTTTTTTTATTATTATTTTTGAAACAGTTAAACTCAGTGGGACAGAATTACATAACTAAAAGTTGATTATATTAAACTGAGGCACAGTTTTGCGTGCTATATTTTCAGGGAGACTTAAAGCACAAAAAAATTGGCACAAAACTAGACACAAAAAAAGCAAGAAGGCACAGAAAACATTGGCAGAATGATGCTCTTTTGCAGTTTTTGTCTTCCTCACTTCTTCAGTTACTTTTGAATGCAGACATTCATTTTGAACACTTGGAGGGATAATATTTTTTGACAGTGTGAGAAGCCAACTCTTTAACAGTTCTCGGGTCTCTGCTGCTGCTGGATTTGATTTTGTCCTCAGAGGTGCGTAGTTTGCTTCACTTCACTGCAGCTGGGAAAACACTAATATCTGGTAGGGGAATATTTAGGCTGCATGCTGGAGATGAAGCAAAAAAAGACAAGCCAGGAAGGGTGAAGAGGGATACTCCTGGTGATCCAGCTCCTCTTTTTATTTATTTTTTTGTTGCTGCTTCTTCTTTTTTGTATCCTGCAGGAAAACCACAGTGCAGCTCGAGTTCTGGCAGGCGATGCTGCACCGAGGAGCTCTCCTGGTTCTTATGTTGTTGCAGGACTGCAGAGGCAGCAGTGGAAGAGAGAAGCCAAACAGTTTGTTACACACAAAAGCAACGAACAAAAACAACTCGTTAATCTTTCATGCTTTGCAGTTATAGTAAATGCTGCATTGAAGAGTTCTGCAGGGACAATCTTATAGGAAAGGCTTGCAATTCCAACAAAATGTGGTGCATGGTTACATGTCATGAAAGAAAATGAGACGAGCTAAACTTTCCACACTGATGCACACAAAAGCAATGAACAAAAATGACTCTTAAATCTCTCATGTTTTGCAGTTTTAGTAAATGCTGCATTAAGAGGTCTGCAGGTGTAATCTTATAGAAAAAGCTTACAAAGTCAACAAAATGTTGTGCATGGCTGCTAGTCATAAAATTAATTGACAAAAAGCTCAACTTTCCACACTGACACACAACAAAAGCAATGAACAAGAATGACTCTTCTCATGTTTTGCAGTTTTAGTAAATGCTGCATTGAAGAGTTTTGTAGGTATAATCTTATAGGAAAAGCCTGCAAATGCAACAAAATCTGGTGCATGGTTACATGTCATGAAAGCTTTCAACACTAATGCATACAAACGATAAACAATAGCAACCCGTCATATCTGTCATGTTTTGCAGTTTTAGTAAATGCTGCACTGAAGAGTTCTGCAGGTATCATCTTATAGAAAAAGCTTGCAAATCCAATAAAATATGGTGCATGACTGCTAGTCATAAAATGAATTGAGAAAAGCTAGCTTTTCACACTGATACACACAAGAGCAATGGACAAAAACAACTCTTAAATCTCTCATGTTTTGCAGTTTTAGTAAATGCTGCATTGAAGAGTTTTGCAGGTATAATCTTATAGAAAAAGCCTGCAAATGCAACAAAAGGTGGTGCAAGGCTACCGGTCAAAAGAAAATGAGAAAAGCTAAACTTTCCACACTGATGCACACAAAAGATAAACAATAGCAACTCTCATATATGTCATGTTTTGCAGTTTTAATAAATGCTGCATGAGGTGTTTTGGAGGTATAATCTTATGGAAAAGCCTTGCAAATCCATCAAAATGTGTTGCATGGCTACTGGTCATAAAGGAAAATGACAAACGCTAAACTTTCCACACTGATGCACATAAAAGCAATGAACAAAAGCAACTCTCACATCTGTCGTGTTTTGCAATTTTAGTAAAGGCTGCATTGAAGAGTTTTGCAGGTATAATCTTATAGAAAAAGCCTGCAAATGCAACAAAAGGTGGTGCATGGCTATATGGGATGAAAGAAAATGAAAAAATTAAAATTTTCAACACTGATGCCCACAAAAGATGAACAATAGCAACTCTCATATCTCTCTTGTTTTGCAGTTTTAGTTAATGCTGCATTGAAGAGTCCTGCAGGTATAATCTTACAGAAAAGCTTGCAAATCCAACAAAATGTGGTGCATAGCAGAAGTAGAAGCAATGAACAAAAACACCTCTCATATCTGTCATGTTTTGCCGTTTTAGTTAATGCTGCGTTAAAGAGTTTTGCAGGTGTAATCTTATCGATAAAGCTTGAAAAGCCAACAAAATATGATGCATGACTGCTAGTCATAAAGGAACATGACAAATGCTAAACTTTCCACACTGATCAACACAAAAGCAAGGAACAAAAACAACTTTCATATCTGTCATGTTTTGCAGTTTTAGTTAATGCTGTATGAGGCATTTTGCAGGTACAACCTTATTTAAAAAGCTTGCAAATGCAACAAAAGGTGGTGCATGGTTACATTTTCAACACTGATGCACACAAAAGATAAACAATAGATACTCTCATATCTGTTATGTTTTGCAGATTCAGTAAATGCTTCATTGAAGAGTTTTGCAGGTATCATCTTGTGTTGCATGGCTACTGGTCATAAAGTAAAATGACAAACGCTAAACTTTCCACACTGAAAAAAATGCAATGAACGAAAGCAACTGTCATATCTGTTGTGTTTTGCTGTTTTAGTAAATGCTGCATGAAAGAGGTGTAATCATATAGAAAAGGCTTGCAAATCCAACAACATGACGCTCATGAAAGAAAATGAGTTTAGAATCAGTCTATTTGGAGAAGCAATGTTACAAGTTTAACTGGATGCTGCTTCTTCACCAGTAAAATCAAAAGACTGAAAAGCAAATACTGGGCAGTAATTGCATGTTTGTGTGCAGCACAAATTATCCAGAGCTCAGATAGTTTTGGGCAGAGATAAAAGAGATCAGAGAGAGAGAGAAAGAAAGATGAGTGGTGTTTCATGAGTTGTGGATCAGTGAAGCAGTGTTTTCCGCCCACAGACATCAGCTAACAAGAAGAGAGGGGAAAGGCCAGCAGCGTACCAGCAACAGAGGAGAGCCGAGTGGGGGGGGAGGAGAGGAAAGGGCCGACATCCAGAGAATTTAGTATTTTTAATTTAATATTCATAATGCTATTTAGGATTCGAGATTTTAAAAAAGGGAGACTGGAAAGACTGAAAATATCATGCAGCGGTTGAGATTTATGAGAAACATGTAGGAGCTTAATTATCTCTTTCTGTGTTTCCTGCACTTCCTATCTCTGCTTACTCTGACAAAATACGCTCATATTTTCTCAAAGGGTCCTGTCTCTCTCTTTAAACCACTCCAGTGTGTATGTGTGTGTTTCCAGAGGTTTTACATTTTTAAAACGGTCTCCTTATCAGTTTCTTGGCTTAGCATAATTAACTAGTCCCTCTGCCTCAGAATTCCCCCTGCAGCCAATCGTTTGCCGGTCGGCGGCTGCGGAGGCCAATGGATGTGGAGAGGGAGTGGTCAGAAAGTGGAGAAAGCGAGTGGGCAAGTAGAGGACTGTCCAATTATCTCGTTATCGGGCTCGACCAGGCGCTAAAACTAGAAAATCCTCTCCTCTCTACGCACCCACAAACACTTAACACGTGTTGAATAAACCATCAGATATGTGCAGAAATCACCAAATCACATCCATTCCATCACAACCCTCACTATTGTATCTCTTCTTTCTCCCCACGAATGTGCACTGGGCACATTTAGTTTGTCAGAAAGACACGAGTTTGGCCGCCCGAGTCCTCGTGCAAACAGAAAAACACATTCTCGTGAGAAGCGAGTCGCTAATGTGCAGCAGGCAACAGCGGGGCAAATGATCATGATTGTTCATGTGGTGGAAAATGCTGCGAGCGACCTCCGAGCTACTGGGATGTCCACATATGTGCATAAACTTACTGGTGTATTTTATGTGTTGCAATATTTGTGGTAATTAAGTATAAATATGAACCATAGTGTTAGAGTGGCCAAAGATGCTTCAACAACAGCATCCACCTGACTCCCCATCATCTCCTGCAAAGAGCCACACAGGAGAGGAGGATTAGCCCGGGCTGAGGTTCCCCTTACATAATCCACCGTTTTAGATTAACTTCCCTCCCCTGAGTACGTGATATATTTAACCCTTTTAAAACACACAGGAGAACCGAAGGAAACTACGGAGGATGGTTATCATTTATGACATGAAGGACTCGGCTGTGTCTGCCAAAGGTTCACGTCCGTACAGCAGCTTCTGGTTCAGTTGTGGGAGTTTGGTTTGAGAAAATGAAGTGAAACAGCAGCACAAGTACAGTTCACAAAGTGACTCAGTAATATCAGCTAGAGAGCGTTTTGAGATTAGATCATCAGTTAACAACCGAACAAGTCTGTAGCAGTAGAGTGTATTGAAATGAGACGGTTTTATTGCTCATGAGTTTAACATTGCATTTGCAAGTGGAGGGATGTCAACTAAGAAATAGCTGGTTGTTTGGGGAAATTCTTGGGTTTCTTTTCGAGTGTTAGACCAGACAACAGACCACTTTCATATCTGTCTATGAAATGCAACAAATTAAAACAGCCAGCAGCCTTAGTTAGCTTACTTAGCTTAGCATAAAGTCTGGAAACATCTCCTTTGTCTCTGTCCAGAAGATTATGACATTTGTGTGAAGCCAAAATCAGCCTTCTCATTACAGAGAGGGACTGCCTGCTCAATAAAGCTGGGGTAGGCAGTTTTTTGTTGTTGTTGTTGTTGTTGTTGTTTTTAATAATTAGGGGGAAAAAAATCAATACTAACCTTTTAGCATGTTGTAATTTAAGTAGTTTGAGAGGAAACTAGATTTTGCACCTCATCTTGTCTATGCTGGGAGATTTTAGTCAGTCACAGTGTTTTTCAGCCAAAGTGCTTGAGTGACTTTTAGTTGGACTGTCTTTGTGCATTTGAAACATGTGCTCTTTAGAACAGAGAAGGAAGGGCTGTATATTTCCAAATTCTGTCTTTTTCTTTATGTCCTTTTTCAGATTTCTACTTACTTCAGCTTTAACAAAGAAAGAAGAAGATGTTCCTAAGATGGAAAAATAATCAATTCATCCCATGTGCGAAAACATTTTTATTTTTTTTTGTAATAGATCAGTCGAAAGGTAACAAAAGAGCAGCTTTTCACTGCAGGCACTTGGGTCACAACCCCATATTCGGCCCTTTCAACCTTTCTCTTTCTATTGTGTTGTAGAATCCAACAGCGTCTACTGCAATATAACTCCAGCTGCAGCAAGACAACAACATATGGTAGTTTCTGGACATTACTCCACTTCTATGAGCGTGTAGGGAATAGAACAAGGGATGCTTGTTATGTTAGCTTGTATGGTGTTTATACCCAGAGTACCCAAAGGATCCACTGCCAACGTCCTGGTGCCAGACCCCATAGGCCACCCTGAGAGGTCCTCTTGTCTATGCCCAAGAGGACCTCTCAGGGTGGCCTATGGGGTCTGTTCAGAGCATTTTTGACCACATAAGGGGGACCAACACTATATTAGGCAGGTGGTCATCATGTTATGCCTGACTGGTGTATGGTGGCATTATATGAGAGGAGACGACTGCAACTCGACCAGAACATCGAGAAGGTAGAAAAACAACACGTATTGTCGGTCCAAGTTTGACTAAACAGTATTTCACTTATTTAGTGTTAACCAATTAGCTTCGAGCTGTTTTCTCAGGGCTGCACAGAAGTATCTACCATAGTAAAGGTACTTATTGTTCCCTAAAAATACCCCAGAAGAAGTTTCTACAGGGGCAGTTCTTGCAGTCAGAACATGCACAAATGTTTGAGCCGCCCTATGTGACCTGCAAGCTCCTTCAATGGAAAACAGCCTGATGTCCACCCACCAAGACCTAAAGCTCACTAATTAACATGTCATTCTTTTCATCTGTAGCTCTTTCCCCTGTTTGCAGAAGCTTACCGGCTGCCGGCTGAAGCCTTTTATTTACCAGCCCCACATGAGAGTGGTATTGATCTTCTCATCTAACTCTCGGCAAGAAAGCGGATAAGCAGATTTCCCAACATGCCACTATTCAACTCGTCTTTTAAAGGCGCAGTGTTGCAGATTTAGTGACATCTAACAGATTACAACCAGTTGAATGTCCCTCAACTCACACTCCCCTTCCAGAAGTGGGGGAGAACCTGTCACGGCAGCTAAGAGTCAGTGTTTGACCTTCTGGGCTACTGTAGAAACCACTGACTGTATATAGATGGACAAACCCTCCATGACGGCACCAATAGGATTCCTGAACAGTTGTTTTGAAGCTCAGCCTAGTGGCTCTGGTCATCACTATGCCCTTAATTATGCATACATTTAGGCCTTAATACAATTTAAATGCATGAGAAATATAAAACTTCACCCCCTGTGCAGTTGTCATGAACGGGGAAACTAGCTACAGAGACCAAAATTGTTGTTTGTATCAGGCTGTATACATGTTTATTTTTGATGTAAAGTTTGGTATTTTAACATCAGGATCTATGGAGACAGACTCCCCTTTAAATCCAGCCTCAAGTGGACAATTGAGGAACTGCAGTTTTTGGCACTTAAATGTTGGCTGCATTTTTTATTGGCTTCCATTTGCTATTTCCTATTGCTGCAACATGCCAGGGTCTATGGAAGAGGACCCATTTCCTTGAAACACAACAATTCTTGGTGTTCATAGACTACTGAAAACAAAATCATGACTATTATTTTCAAAAATTCTTCTAAATTCCACACAGGGGTTTGATGATCAGTTTGTTTAGTTTTGCTCAAATTCAAATCTCTGGCATCAGACAACAAAAAACACTCTGTTCAGCGCTTAGGGTTTGGTATGCACTGCTCTATACAATATACCTTAACAGTTGGATAATAGACAGTCAAAAACACACTTTCAAACTGCAAGAGATTTAAGAAAGGCATCTAATACCTGAAGATGCACCAAAACCGAAAAGAAAAATGAACAGTTGTAAATTATTGTAAAAATATAGCCAAATTTTAACAGTAGTGTACTGTATTACAAAATATGGTTAAAAACTGTAAAATCTGATGCTTTCTTGGGGCCAAAAACAAAAATGACAGTCAACAGCAGAATCCTTTAAAAATTGACGGCGTGAACCAAACAAAAAATTTTGCACAACAATTTATAAAGCACTGTTTAGAGCTGCAC
>OMNN01052661.1:0-13036 GCA_900302755.1 Chromis chromis
CTGACCAACAGTCATGTGACAAAACTTCAGGGAAATGCAGGCTGTGCTCATACAGAGCAGATGGGAGATAAGTATGGAAACAAATTAAAAATGTATGTGGTGGGGCGCCCCAATAGCCTTAAGCGGTTATGTCGGGTGACCCACGTGCATAGGCGTAGCGGCTGTGCCGGGTTTGAGTCCGACCTCGGCCATTTACTGCATGTCCTTCCCCACTCTCTCTCCCGTTTCTAACTCTATCCACTGTCCTGTTCTCTCTAATAAAGGCATGAAAAGGCCAAAAATATCTTTAGTGTGCAGACCTTTCTTGGTTGCCATTTTTCCATTCCAGTGTTGGTATTACCTGTGGACACTTAGAAAAATTGGACTTTCATTTGTCTTTTTTGTGATTTATAGCATTATAATTTTTTTTTTTTATATAAGTTTTTGGATTCTCTCTACTTCTACCAATTGTTTTGCTGTTTCCATAGAGGTGCGGGACTTTATGTTGCAGTAAAAAATGAGCCCATAGTGAGAGTTTAGAGCAGGGGTGGGTAACCCTGGTCCTCAAGGGCCACTATCCTGCATGTTTTAGATGTTTCCCTCTTCCAACACACCTGATTCAAATGATCAGGATCGTTATCAGGCTTCTGCAGAGCTTGATGATGAGCTGATCATTTGAATCAGGTCTGGTGGAAGAGGGAGACATCTAAAACATGCAGGATAGTGGGCCTCGAGGACCAGGGTTGGGCACCCCTGGTTTAGAGGGTTAAGGAACTAAGACTCCCCCCCGACAAACATGTTTCTGTTGAGTTTTTCAAATACAGAAAATCTTATGCACTTAACCAAAAATGGGGTTGTGTCATAAAGCTCAGCTGTGGATAAAGTCCTTGAAACCCACTTGTAAAATGTGTTTTGTGCGCGCGCGTGCACGTGTGTGTGTGAGATTCGGATCCGAGCTGTAATAACCACAACTAATTCCTCATTAATCTGTTGGTTTTATCGATGATTCAATTCAAGATTATTGTCAACACAACAGGCAACAGGGTGTCCATTAATTCCCGTTAAAGGGCATCTACTGAGTCTTTCCCGTCTGCCTCTAAATTAATGGGTGAGCTCAGCACTGCTCTGTATCTAGTGGGTAACCATAGCAACAGGGACGCAGTCAGAGCCTATTGATTCCTCGTATGACATCCCATTCGTTATTCAATTCACTGCTTGAGGCTGCAGCCGCCAGCAGACCTGGCCTATCGTCTGTTTGTGCATATCCTGGTATGGATTTGGGGACGACGACAAGGCTGAATATTCAAACTGAAAATACAAACTGTCAAATTATATTTACTGAATGTAACAAACTAAAATAATTATTTTACATTCAGTCAGTTCAGTGTGTCAATCCATTAAGTTGGGTTCTGTTCTTTATATGCATGTTTTTGCCGATTCATCTCTCTGACGAGGTTAAAAATATTATTTGCATACATAACTACCTTTTAAGTAGTAAATTCATTCATGGGGGTGCAAGTACACAACGTTCCTTTGAATCTTGCAAGCAGAAGATAAGCTGCATAGGTTAAGCATCCAAGTCCAAGTCATATATAAGGTTCTTAAATGCACGTTTCCACTGCATTAGAACCTTATGGGATGATAATGATTGTTCCTGATATTAGTCAAACCCTCATGTGGTACCAGGGAAAGTGAGTTATCCCTTTAAGTCCTAGTCCATCATTGGTGGCATGTTTGGGCACACTTTGGAATACCGTAATTATGTCACCGTTTGTGCTATCGGAAAAAATCCAACGGTTTCTGAAAGCTGAGGCGTTGCGCTTTATAGCCAATATGGCGTCATTACAGTAATTTCATTCGTGCCCCCCCCTCCCAGAAAGCTCTAGAAGCAGCCCCTTTGTTCCAGGAGAGCGGAGAACTGCCCTGTGTGATAAAAAAAAAATGCTTTTTTTTTAGTTTTTTCCCCCACTAAAACACTAAAATCAAATTCCATGTTTGTGTTTTTCTTTATTTTAAACCATCATTACACTCTTATAACAGGCCGTAAATTGTAAATAGCTGCCAGATATTGAAAGTTTCTCCTGAAAAAATGGGCACAAGCGCTTCCTCACAGGACATTTTTTGACCCTTTTGTAATCAAAATAAGAAAAAAAGACCAGGTGGACATTTTGAGGCTCAGGTCTTAAAGGGTTATGGCTTTTGAAAAACTTTAGATCTCTGCAAAATGCATGAAAATATAAATTAATTGTGCCATTTTTTTTTTCTTTGACAAGAGATTATGGTGTGAGCAGGATAAAGCGATTAGAGGTGTCCATAATCAGGAATTAAATCCTGATTATGGACACCTCGTCGAACATCATCAAAGCCCATAAATATTTAGTTAAGTCACCTATAAAACAATGAAAAACAGCAAATCTACACATTTGAGAAGGTGGAACCAGACACCTTTGATACTGCTGCTTGAAAAATAATCGAAAACTATATTAAGATTCATTTTCACAAATCTACTAGAGCAGAAACGCTTCATGCTGAGCAATAAAACATGTAAAGTCTACCATAAAAAGAAAACCCTAGTTAAACAGAAGTCTGGGTTTATACCTACTGCTGTACATTAATGCACACACACATGCCACGCTCTAGCTCGGCCACTCTCCCTTCATATTCTCACCTCTTTAATTATTCACCCTCCCCCTCCTCCCCCTCCATCCCTCATGAATGAACATGCATTGCTCCCGCCTGCAAATTAGGGTCAGATATTCATCACATTTTACCATCCAGGATATTACACTGCAGATCTGCGGGGCCTCAGTGGCGGGATTCAGTCTTGATTATTATTGAGATCTACTGCCCCTGGATACAAAAACCATGGCAACAGCACTTGCCCCCGAGTTTCTCATTGTATCCACTTTCCGGGCACAAACACATAAACACCCTCATCCAAATACGCGCGCACACGCACACACACACACACACACACACACACACACACACACACACACACACACACACACACACACACACACCCACTTGCAGGCATGGATCTCTTTAAAAATAGACCTTAGCAGTCCTTATCTGTGTGCAGACACACATGCACGGAGGCAGATACACACACTCTGGGTACATTTTGGAGCTACGCTGCAGTGCTTTCTCAACATAGGAAAGGGAAAAGGGGAAATAACTCGGGAGCACATCCTCCCATCCGCGTGGTTCAAACACCCATATCTTAGGCTGAAGTGGAAAAAACACAGCAGGGCAGATCCTGTTGGAAAGGTAAACACAGCCTGATTAAGTGTAAAACAAATATATACAAATTATCTGTAAGGACGTATTTGAAGTGCTTACACATCATTTGTATAAATACAAATATATACAAATGATCAAATATGTCCTTATCTGCCCCCATCTCTCCAAAAACAGCATTTTTTTGGTGACAGTGATGGAAAGCATGCAGATAAATGAATGAAAATGAAAGCGGACTGCGGATATTTTAGGTTTCATTGTCACACATCTTTGCTCCAACCTGCTCCTCCTCTCACATCTCCACATCTTAATATGGGCTGTACCGGTAATCCTCTCCCCTCACTCTCTTTCTCTCTCTCTCTTCAGTAATGTCTCCCCCTACTCCCTTCCTCTGTTATGGATCAACAAGGATCCCTGTTAAAACCCACAGTCCCTAGAACGAGTGTCGTATTGCGCTGAGTGGGAGAGAAATCGTTTTCTATCATCTGGTCTTAGTTACTCCTCGAAAACACAGCTGCCTGCTCCCAAAGTCGTGTTGAGGATTCCACTGAAATCTCTGGCTCACAGAGGGGGAAAACCTCAAAAGCCCAACACAGAGTAAAAGACTCACACCCCTCTGTAAGTGATGCCTAAACAGACTGTGACTCCAATGTAGACGGCACCCATTGAGAAGCCTCTTGTGTTCCAGCTTTTTGATGCTAACGTACCTGCACAAAAAGCGAGTAGGTCTCGTTGTTGACAGTGTGCGAGTGGTAAAACTCGCCATCGTACCACAGGACCTTCCCCATCGGCGAGTTCTCCTTGGTCACTGCAAACATCCGCTTCGGATCGCAGCATTCCGTCAGCAACTTCCTGCACAGGGAGGATAATAAAATGAGTCAGATCTCTGGATAGTTTAAATCACATTCAACAGGGCAGCTGGGATTCTGGCAAGTGATGGGCCCTAATTATTGCTTAATTAATTGGCCCGAGCAAGATGGACAATATAACCAAATGAACAAGAACCACAGTGAAATCAGTTATTGCACATTGGGGGAGGATTTCAGGTTATGATTAAATAATATTAAACTGGAGTTCAAAAACAGAGGTTGATTGCTAACTGGGACTGACTTCAGCTTTCTCACACTCTCCTAAGAAAACATTAGCAGGCAAAAGGGGTCTTTAAAAGCTCTACAAAAAGGAAAAGTGAGCATCACATCCTCCAGCAGGCCTGTCCCTCTGCTCTGCAGGTGTCACTTTCTCTGATTATCCTAATCGGCTTTTCCTCCGAGGACTGTCACATCCTCAGCTGAATAAGATTTAAATAAGACTGCCACAGTGTGAGGAACATGCTCTGTTGATCCGGTTGGAAAAACAGTGTCCGAATGAAAAGACCCACACAGGTTTGTGGCACCTAATAAAGCCTCTTAATGATGTGTTTGTGATAATCCTGCACAATGATGTGATAGTTCTAAAGCCTCACAGTTATTTTTAATGCAGTTCTTACTTATTAAAAGCTTCTCATTTCATAATAATGACCACAATTTGTCCAAAAGATCCCTATCTAAAAATCAATAAATTCACTTTATCATGCTCAACAGTGACTTAAAAGATATTTTAGTGGCACACATCATTCACAAAATCTCTTCTTAAGGTGTATTTTGGACCCACTTAGGGAGTCTTGGCAGCAAAGGGCCGCACTAAACACACTGAAATCTGAGCCCCGAGTCCGACCTGTACAAATCGATGCCCGTCTGGTTCTTCTGCCATGCCTCCCCCTGCCTCAGCACCTCTTCCACTATGTCCTTATCGCGGGGGAGTCTGTAGACCGGGTACACGTAGAACCAGCACAGCACCAGCACGCACAGAACGGCCCACGCCGACAGTCTGGCCCGGTAGCATCGCACCAACATCTTTCCCCCACTTCTTGTCCGCTCAAAACAACCCGTGCATGCTCATCCGAAGCGGTGGTGGAAAACGCTGCAGGCTCGCCTCAGAGCTGGTCTCTCCGTCCGCGGCAAACCCCCCGTCGCATCCCCGCAGACGAGGTTCGGAGTATGAATGGAGCCGCAAGGTGGTCGACTTTCACCCGCTTGCTCGGCTCAAGCGTCGGTCGGGAAATCCGGTTTTGCGTCTGTCCCTGCTCGGCTGCGGGGCTGTGGTGCAGTGTGTCGGGCTGGATCTCTGCTCTCGGTGCATCACCACCATCATTACAGCCCTGCGGAATGTGAGGAGTCGAGCAGGCTGCCTCCGAGCCCGGTGTCCCGCTGCATCACCAGATCCCCCACCCCAAGGGTGCCCCTGTCCACCTGGAGATCCCCCCTTTTCTCCGCGGCCCTCCTTGGTAACCTCCTTCGGGCCTCCGCTGTCCTGCTGCAAGGTCTGCGGTGCAAGTGAACCGGGCCAGTCCAATTGAGTCTCCCTCCACCTCCCCCTTCTTTCTCCTGTCAACACCCCCCTCCGCCGAGACAAAGTGCTTCTTGTGCTGCTGGAGGTGCGTCAATACTGCTAAATTAGCACAGGGGAGGACGCAACATGGCTTTCAATGTAAAAGCATGAACACAGTCAGTCAACTCCCCATCAACCGTCCATTACTTGTACTACACATGTATATTCTTGGCACTGAGCAGCTTCACAAAGACAGTTTTGTCTCTTTAAATTCTCAGTAAACCAGGAAATATCGTATTACAAGCAAAAGCAGACTTCTAAGAAATAACATGCTAATGATTTTTCATTAGCTAGCATATTATATTAGCTGTGACTAGTTGTACTCCAGCTATCCTAAGCTAATGCTACAGCTAAGATTCCTTTTATGAAAAACACGACTTTTAAATGTTTCTAAATTATATATTTCAAAATGAGAACACATTAAAATACTCATAAATACTCACATTACCTACATGACATAAAAAATAATGCTAATAAAATTAAGAAGCAGCTGTTTATTGCACAGCATTGCTATAGTTAGCTATATAGTGTAACAGTGCAGTATTGTAAATTAAAATGCAATTTAAATGTTATTTGACCAACATATGGCATATTTATCACTTTGAATATACAGTAAAGCATGAAATATGTTATTACAGGCAAAAGCATGAAACTAGACTCCTAAGAAAAAGCACACTAATGGTTTGTCAACTGTGGCTAGCAGAATATATTAGCTGTAGCTAGTTGACCTCCTGCTAAACTTAAGCTAATACTACAGCTAAAACTCCTTTGTTAAAAACATGACTTTTTAATGCTTCACCCTTATTTATTTTAGAATGAGAGACAAATAAAAGAGTCATAAATACTCACATTAAGGCTGCATGCATGACATACAAGATTTATGGTAAATGAAGGAGCAACAGTTTGTGTATAGCAGTGCTAGTTACCTATATAGTATCACAGTAAAGTACTGTCTGTAAATAAAAAAGGAATTGAAATATTATTTGTCCAACATAAGACAGACTTGTTTTAAAATTTATTATTTATTTAGTTTTGTACCTCTCCTCTAATCTCCTCTTTTTCTCTCTGTATACATTTCTATGTTGTAATTGTATGTCACTAACTTTGTCTCTTCTCTCTCCTGTAGTTTATATTTTGTCCTCTCTGAAGGTGCTTGCAGCTCCAGATTTGCAAGTTTATGATCTACTAACCTCACCAACCCCCCCAGTGTTGCTGATCCGTGTTGGTTGTCTGATTTACATCTGTTATCCTTTATGATTTCCTCTTTCCCCTCACTGCACTCCCTGAGCTGTGTTTTGATGGCCTCTCTTCCTGTTAAAGGGCATTTTTTCCTCCTACTATTGCCAAAAAGCTTGTCTAAAGAGAATCTTTGGATTTGTTGGGTTTCTCTATCTTTAATATAATATTGCAAGGTCTTCAAGTTATCGGGTGAATTGGCTTGAGATGACTTAGGTTGTGATTTGGTGCTATACAAATAAAAGTGAAATGAACTGAAAGATGTTGAGCAGATCAAAATAAATCTGTTTTTACATTGATAACTTCTTTTTTTCCATTTACAATGCCTCTATATGGACCATTGTTTTTGATGCTATTATTTTGAAATTACTGCTTCCCAATCCTGCTTTGATTTCCGCTATCTTGACCCTGGCTGCTGCATAATCAGAGCGTCTCCTCGGCCTCATGCTGACTCCAGTGTTGTGAGCTGCTGCCTCCCCCTGCTGGACTCTGTCTACACCATGAATAAAGGATTTAAAATGATTGAGATGCTGCTGCAGCTGTCGGCCAGATTACCACACCCTAACTCCACACCAGAGCCACTTTATAATCCCATTTTAATCCAGACATTCTACCAGGCCCATTCTTCAGACTACTAATTACTTTCTTCTATCAAAGAAAGCTCACACTTCACCATACAATACTAAATTATGTTCTTTTCTCTTTTATTCTAATTTTGTGAACATGCAGTAGCCTTCTGTGGAAAGTAAAGCTCTGCTGACCTCTTGTGGACAAAGATATTGTTCAGACTTTATTCTAGAAAAGAAGTCTTATTAATAGTCCCTCAAAAATCCACATATTTCTCTTTTAGGGAAATTACTAAGCTTTCAAAAGAAAAAAGAAAAATCAAATCAGGACAGAACAATTAGCTGATTTGAGTTTAAACAGCTCAAATCACAAAGGCTGCAATGTATGAATTATACAATATGCAGCACGTCTGACTGCGAGTTTAAAATGTGTCTCCAACACCAGTTTTAAATCTATTACACAGTCAATATTGAACTGAAACAAAAAATACACTGCAAATCAAATCACAATGTCAGATGGTACCCACAATATTAATTGTTATATAAATTTACCAAATCAATTTAAATATTAAGGTTAAGACCCTCCAATATTGTTTTTTATATAAATTTCCCCGATCAATTTAAATATTCATTCAATTCAATTTTATTTATATAGCGCCATTTTTGACATATGTCATCTTAAGGCACTTTACATATTAAGGTAAGAACCTACAATATTATTTATGGTATATATTTACCCGACTAATTTAGATATTATGTGTGTACACGGCTGCTTCACACTCAACTGTGTGCTGCTGCATTGAGTTTACCAATGCATAAGCACTGAAGCACACTTATTCCTATTCTTTATCTTATTCTTATTATAGGTTCTTCCAATACGATTTTTGGCACCCAATTCATCCCGTTGAAATATGTAACAAATTGAAGTAGTCATGAAAAGTATCATCCCTGAGCATACATTAACAAAAAATGAGCCATATGTAGTTACATGTGACAAGACAAAATAACACATATTCAAAACTACCTAACAGTATTTACGCAAAGAGCTGAGAGTCTGATTCAACCTGGCGTATTTCCCAATAATGTGGCTGCTGTGGCTCCATTGAGGAGTTGCACAGATTGGTGTATGTCGGGGCTAAAAGCTCAATCTCTCTGCAGCTTTGCAAAAAAAACTAGATTTATTTAAACACAGAGATTTGCTGCCTGGAACGGCCTTCATGCAAACTCTGTTAAAGATGTCCATCCGTGAAGCCATTCAGTGGACACTGTGCAGAAGCTACATTAACTGGTCATGTTTATAAGAAAGGTTATTATCACTTAAATTGTAAGAAAAAAAATTGAATCAGGACTAAAGTATCTTCAACAGAAATGTTTGACAGTTTTATCATATTGTCAGTGGGGACAAAGTGAACTGCACTTAAATATGTGAAAGGGAACAGCTGTTTTTAGCTGCAACAACATGGAACAACATTTGAATGCAGGATGACCTCATATATTCTAACGTGCAAATACAGGTACCACACTAAGATCCGCCTCACAACTTTGACGATCACGAACGAGTTGCCACATGAAACGCCAGTGTTTGAAAGAAAACAGTGTCTTATGAAACCAACCAAGTGCCGAACTGTGATCTGCAAGTGGCATTTAGAAACGTCCACACTGAACCATCGTGTCGAGAAGACAGCAGTCTGCAGGAGTCATCCACTGACTAAAGACCCAGCTCTTTACTGAACACCTTTGCACTTGACAGACTGCAAAAAGCATACAAATATAACTGTTACCTCCCGCACTGTCTAGGCACCAAGGTCCTATCACACTTGAACTTGTTTTATGGCCCTTATCCAGTTTGTTTTCTCCCGACTAGATCCTTGCTTGTGTTGCATCTACCCTCAGATGTACGTCGCTTTGGATAAAAGTGTCTGCTAAATGAAATTGTAGAATTGTAGGAGCGCAAAGGTACCAGCAGTGCATGACCGGGCTGCTCACTGAAATATCTGGATGACTCGGTATAACCCACGCAGGCACAGGGAGAACATGCAAACACCACAAAGACCTTTAAATTAAATTACTTTAAAAAGAGTGAAATTGCATTCTAATATTGTTGCATTCTAATATTGGAATTGTCCAAGATGACCAAGGAACCTGTCTTTCTCCACCAGCTGCCTTTATCTTTGGAACACACAACAGCTAAACAGTTTGTTTCACGCATCAAGCAGGTACAGACTGACAGAGCCACTGAAGTTGTTCATGATTTACTTGCACAAATACGACCACTTGAAATCTTAACTAGCATGCTCTCAAAAGTTTTGGTCAAAGTCAGGATCCCTGGTTGGGACTGTTGGTATATTAAGCCGATGATCAACTTTACTGTGCCAGACTAATTTTATGTATAAGCTTCGAAATCTACCTTAAACACAGTCATTGTAATATCCTATGACAGAATTGAATCATGATCTTGAAAAACTGATATTTCAACACAACCACCAAGACTTTTCCTCCCCAGCCTGATTCACACAAAATCAACAGAATTTAACTAGATTGATATCATTACCTGCCTGTATGAGGACAAGGGCCACACCAGCAGGGGGCGCTGAAGCTGCAGGAGTCATGGTGCACCGGTGGATCGGCTATGGCGTCACTCTGGTGGGCGGAGACAGCGGCCTTGAACCCGGAAGCTGTACGGCAGGTAACAGGCGCTGAGGAAACTTGATTTAGGGGCTTGAACTAGAGTTTATGGTGTTTAAAGGAAAGACTGGTGGACGTCTGGAGGAGACATGACGAGGGGAGGTTGGGTGCGAGGCCTTACGGAGCTGGAGGAGAATGTAAATGGTCAGATATGGATATTCCCGGAGGAGCTGGAGCTGGTGGATCGACGGGATGGGCGGAGCTTGGACGTTGAAGTTATGAACAGAAGGAGCCGAAACAAGTCACAAGTTCTTGATGACTTATATCGCTAGAAGCTTTTACTGGATTTTAAGGTAAGAACACATCTTCAAACACAGAGTTTTATAACCTATATGAGGGATCTCTGGCAAGGAGATAAACAGCGGCTGGTGTAGCAGCATGGAGCGGGCAGAATGAATGAACGCTGCCTCGGTTATAAAGCAGCTAAGTGGGTGGGCTGGGCTTAAGTAGTAAATGATTGGACAGAAAAGGGCCTATTGACTACATAGGTCCTGGTGAGCATAAAACTCCTCAGGTGTCATCTTCTCGTCTGCCTGAACACCAGCAAATATTATTAAAACACCCACATGAACCATATTTGAGGCTTTAGTTGCTCAGTTTAAGCTTTAAATATGTTAGCAACATGTTGTTAAGTGGCTAGCTTATTAAATATTAGCACTAGAGCTGCAACAATTTGGCTACTGCTGCTTTATAAACAAACTATTCCGGTAGTTTTGACTGCTTTGCACGATAAGGTTAATTTACAATTAAGATATTGAAAGTTAGTAAATGCTAGCATGTTTACAGCTACTGTCAAATTATGTTGTAAACAAAGTAACAGCCATAGAAGAAGAAGAAGAAAAAGAGTTGTTGTTCTGGAGCTACTAAAAAATAAGTTAATCAAATTCGTTAATATTTCAATTCAATTCAATTTTCAATATCTGTGTTCAATTAGGCTTCTAGGCTGCTGTTTGAACAGAATGAAACAATTACAGCAGTCTGTTGACTTGTGTGTATTGGTACATGCACATACATATATATGTTTCTTTTTAGCTAGTTTTTCTAGCTAACACGGACACTAGCCGTTGCTAGCTAGTTTCACTTGAACTATAAAATACGTCTAACAGAGGATAAAGCGGTGTATGAAAAATAGATGTGGAAATGGCACCAAACCTCTATTAGTTCTCGTCCATCTGCTGTACTTCTTTGATGCAATGTATGATGGTACATGTTGCTTGTTTAGTGACCATTGGTTGTTCACTACTTTTCATGGTGCATTGTCAGATATTTTGAGTGTACTATATAGGGTGTAACAATTGCAACTTAACATTCGGAACAGGCTATATAGAACACTATATAGGGTGTAATGAGTGATTTGGGACACACCTCTGTGTTTTTGGCCAAATATCCAAATGTCCATACTTACAGACTCACAGACTTGTGTTCCTGCTCAGTAACCGAGGGCTTCAAGCTGTCACACTCTCAAATGTTCAACTCTATGAAGGCTCCGGTGTGGACTTCTCTATGCTCATATGTGCTCTTACAGTGAATCTGCATATCTGCAGACTTTCCTGAGGGACTTTCCCATAGTTCATAGTGAAACTGGTGACATATAAATGCTTTGACGTTTGTCTGTAGCGGCCTGCAGGTGCAGTGTGTTGTGTGTGCTGGACTGGAGTCTTTCCCTCTACATGAGCTATGGGTAGTGTTGGCTCAGTGGTTGAGGCTCAGAGTTACTAATCAGAAGTTCAGGGTTCAAGCCACACCACTGCCAAGCTTAACCTCTATCTGCTCTAGGAACGCTGTACTGTCTGTGACCTTGTGCTTTGACCTCTGACCTCTTGTGCACAAAGACTGCATTTGGTTGTACTTGGTGCAGTGATGATAAAGTATTTTTTTCCACATGTAATCTAGTGGGTTTCACATGGGAACACACATAAGTTTCACACATATACACCATAAAAGTGTTCCAAAATCACATTTCACATGTTCCACATTTTAGATGTGTGATTTTAACATGTTTTCACACATTACATTTTACATGTGCTAAAAGACTTGTACACATGACCACATGTGTTTTTGCAGACATGAAATTCATGTGATTTTTTATCTAAGGGTAAAAACAGTTAAAACACAGTGAGTCTCTGACTGACAAGTTCTTTCTTTACCTCGAACACACACTTTAGTTTATTTAGATCTGAGCCACACACACCAGCCTGCTGCCACAAATACTCATTACAGCAGCAGATTAATCCACTGGGTGGAGGGCATTTTTAGTAACTTGAACTTTTTAACTTGGCCATCTGTACTTTTTCTCTGTTAGTCTTGTACCTGCTTATAATGGCCTTCAAGGTAAGACAAACACCTATGCATTAAATAAAACAATAGGGGGCAAAGAGGCCATTACAAAATAAAAAAGAAGAGAAGAAAAAGAATCAAAAGCAGCCTTACAGCTTTTCTCTGGAGATATACGGCAGGCTGGTAGAAGTGAGCGTAGCTGAGAAATGTGGGCTGCTCTGGGCACCCGCTGCACCCTATTGGGAATCTTGGAGGGCAGAGTCAAGGTTGGAGCAGCGGGCAGAGGGATGCCATGGCAGGCCACTTGGCTGAAGTCATGTGTCAGCTGTTCTCTGTGCCCGGTGTCCAAACAAAGGTGCCAGTATGGAGGTTTGTACAGTGTCCAAAAAGTGTGAGGAGGCGGGCAGGCAGCACTGCTGAAGTATATGGAAAAATACCTGTATCATGGGAGATATTGACACTACAATATACTCATAATGAAAAAAGATTAAATAAATAGTGTATGAAGATTCTTTGAATAATAAAAGAAATGATGCTGCAGTCTGATAATACTCCTGTTTTAAAAATGTCACTGAATTATTATTAGTATTATTAACAAAATGGCTTCTAGTACCACCATATATGCA
>OMNN01052666.1:0-14372 GCA_900302755.1 Chromis chromis
CACTGACAGGGCTGCACCTTGATGGGCTAGGCGCTGCATTGTTTGTCACCTAACCAACCTCAATCAATCAATCATCTCCCTCAGCCCGTATCACCAATCAATCAGCTTGGCGCTACACACACACACAGGGCCCCTCTTTGCTTCACTGCCTGGGTTGGGTTACACCGGCCAATCAACTGTCAAAGCACCAAGTAAGACCCAAATCAGAGCACTCCGGACAGAACTCAATATTAAGAGACTACTTGATGAATTTTAAAGTGCTCGCACTGAAAACTAATTGTAGGGAATGTTTTATATTCATGTAATTCTTTTTCATGACAAATGAATAGTGCAGAACCAGGTGGACCACAGCAGGTAATTATCCCTACTGATGTGGAGTGATGGGAACCGCACTTATCTAACAATGCTGGGGTAATGTAATGTTTTATGCTCGCATGCTGCTTGCACGGTGTTTCAGGCCCCTTCCTCTGTTGCATCTCACATGCATTTTCGGTGCATATTTGCTTGTTAACTCCTAACACATGTACCATATCTCTGAGGCATTATTCAAACAGCGTCTCTGGAAAATCTTAGGATATGGCTATAAGTCAAAGACATGTGTGATGGAAAGTTTCACCTCAAAAATCTTTCTCACACCCTAAAAAAAATAATGACTATCAGTGTTACACGTTTAATGAATAACACTTCTAAAGTACACAGTGGCTGGCTTATTGACAAACGAGCTGTTATATATTTAATTGTTTTAAAACTATTTGTGTCAAGATCTAAAAGCTACTTATCTACTGTATCCTGCCACTATACTTTAGCAATAAAATACTCAGAATAAAAACAGTTTGATCACTAAAAAATGTTCTCTTTCAACTGAAACTTACACCACATTTGCTCATTTAACTTTATCTACTATAGTATTCAGAAAGATAATTCTTTATTTGATTTTGTCCATAATGGATGCAAATGTAGTGAATGACCACGTCCAGCAGCTCTGTCTATTGATCTTCTGCATGTTGTGTGTAAGGTGTGTTTCATCCGATGAGGATTGTCTCTCTCCCAGAGCCCCAACTGGGGCTGATGTTTCTTTTTTCAGCACATTAGGTTGCAGCCTTAGGGGTGCTTTGACCAGTGGATCAATGGCTCTTGCGCTCTTGTCACCATTCATTTGGAGTGAGCGAGCGAGCGCTGGCTCCAGTCCTCGTCTGCCGCTGGCCCTCCTTTCACCTGGCCTCCTCTCTCTCCCTGAGCTCCCCTGACAGCTGGCTGCCACAACCAGCAGCAGACAGACGACAAGTCCTTGGGCTCCACAGACGCATGCACGCCCTCCACAAACACACACATCACTGCGTCGAGTGGCTGTGATGCATCTGGATGCTGACGCCACGCACCCCCACTTTTTCTCTCATTCACACTCCCCCTTTCTCGACTGCTTCTCTACCCCTTTCTACCCGTCCACCCGTCTGTCTGCGCTGCTCTCACTCTCTGTCTGGGTTTTTCAGCCTCGTCCTCTGGTCTCTGGAGTCAGGAAGGAGCAGATCATCTAGTTGGAGGGGAACCAGCTGTGGGCCAGAGTGGCTCCGACGTCAGCTTACACCCGAGATCCAACATGTAACCACTTCTGCTGCTGCTCCTACACCAGCAAGCTCTGGCTCACTATCCGAATGAGGAACACACAACCCAAACCTGATTTTAGAGCATCAAATAACACAGGGAAATTCACTGAGGATATGTTTTCTATTTATAAGTCTTTATTGAATCAAATATGAGGTAAAACAAGTAAGTGCATTTAGAATACAAAATTAAGTTTTCAACTTCTGGAATGTGAAACCAAAGCAGATCAAACTGCTTTTACTGCAACATTAAAACTGTTTACTATTCAGGAACAACAAGCGCTCCTAAATATCCCCACTAGTTATTGTGCCCTTGTGCTACAGAACATATTGCACTGTATGTAAAAATGAACAAACATCGGCTGGGCGTCAGCCATCGACGAGGAGGCTTGTTTTATCGCCTGTACTTTATTACAGTTTGCCATCTGCACAGAGGTATGTTAATAGCTCGCTGCGACTATTTACACATATGAAAAAGTACATCCATCTGCCATGTTCCGCCAATCTCGCATGAATCAGTCCCGCCTTCCCCAACGAACAACTGCTGTTTATTCACAAGGTGACAAGCAGCACCAAAGCCTGGCGACACCTGCACCTTACATCCTGCCGTCTGACATATGTGAACCTCTCACACACAAAGACACACACAGACAGACACACACACACACACATCTCACCTTGCCATGTTACACCCTTCTCATAAGCAACCCTCTGCATCACCAAGTTTTTCAAGGTTGCAATACACAATATGTTTAGGGCCCCTTCACAGTTGCGTTTGCCACTTTGTTTTGAGAGGATTCATATGGAGAGGCACTCGTGTCAAATGAGAAAGAACCTATCAATTCTAATCAGTCAAAAAGGGATTATGAGGTTAATTACTTATATAGTCATTTAGGTTAATGCCCTAGCCAGGACTTGGCTTAACACAAAGGCTGGCTGGGTACATAAGGCCATTTAAGGTAACCGCAAGATTCACAGAAATTACTATCTCACACAAATACTGTATACATATTCCTTACAAAGTGACAGAGAAATGCCTTGAGGAAAAACTAAGATGCTTTTAACAGCAACAATAATCAAATAATATACGGTTATGCATTACGTGCTCTACTCTGCATCAAATTACAGCTTCTTTTTTTGGTGTACATATGAGCGCACTATATTGGATGAATAATATCAGGCCATATAAACTAAATATCAGCACGGAAACGGAAAAATAAATCTTGATTATGCACGCGGAAACATCCCTGGCTGCACTGTGTACAAGCCCAGCATTACGCCATAAGTGTGGGGTAAATCACCCCGTGCGAGAATGTATGGCCCTGCATCAGTCAACAATAGCAATAATCTCGCTAATCGGTGGTTTCTGCAGCAACAACCAGACAAGCAGGGAGTTATTTTCAGACAAGCTGCTACACAGGCAACAGACAAAGAAGAGAAGTTTGTTGTTTTTCCTAGTAGCTCCAGAACTACATGCAACTAATAATACTATTAATAATGTCCTGTATGATATAACATTCTATTTATTTTTGGGCTTTTTTTCCTCATTAGATTTTTACAAAATGAAACTGTTATCAACAAACCTCCTCGACTACTACCTAGCGTGAGAAATCCATCATGTCAGTGCTGTAACCAGGTAGAGTACAGTGTTACGATGTCGGAGGTGAGGGAACATTAAGCATTAATCCCCACCTGACACTAATACTTGATGTATGATTGACCCTGAAGCAGGACACTGCACATTACAATCTGGGCCATATGGCAAGACATTAGCCCTTCAACCCTCCAGCAGGATAATCTCTCCATTCTGGCAATGCTTTTTCTTCACAGATTTCTTTGCACAATAATTGCATGACAGTATTAACGTATTGGGACAGATTTAGAATGCCCTGCGTCACAGGACAGAGGAGGGGCTTTTTCCAGAGGAAGTAAGGAAACATAATCTGTGATCAAGGAAGCCATGCACACACCCTGTAGAAGCCTTACAGTATTTACTTTAATGTTTTTATTTTCACATGTAAATAATAAAAAATAAGAAATGCTATACACCGAGTAAATAAAATCTAGATGACAGTAAAAATCCATATTTCTTCCTCCCATTATATTGAGTTGCTTGGGTCAGTTTCAACCCTTTTTACTTTTGTTTTATACTTTACAGAACATTTACGTGTAGCTGCAATGCCTATTTATGTAAATGACAGGCTGAGATTCATCCAGACACCACCTCTAAAATAACCTTATTTTCTGAGAATGTTTTGGCAGTTCTACAATGCACACAGTGGTCCCTGAATATCCAGCAAAGCCAGCTGACTGTCCCCCAAATGCTTTCAACATCCTTCATCCACAATACTCTCCAATGCGACCCCACCACACTCTCATACAGCCACGCCAAAACCGCTGTCACAACCATCCCCCGCCAAACAACACACACACACACATCATACATCACGGCTACCATTCACACACACACCACAAACACATGCATACACTCAACACCACCATCAAGCTTCCCCCAACCCTCCAACCCTGAAACACTAGTCCTTCTCCAGTGGAGAGTGGGTGAAACCTCAGCCCTCTCCTCGCCAACCCCAGCTAGTAATGAACAAATTCACTGCGCATTACTCTGGACTTGATCTCTAGCAAAATAGTGCTGGAACAAACAATTTGGTTTGTCAACACCTTTCTCTGGACTCCTCCAT
Organism: Chromis chromis; assembly: GCA_900302755.1. Classification (NCBI taxonomy): domain Eukaryota; kingdom Metazoa; phylum Chordata; class Actinopteri; family Pomacentridae; genus Chromis; species Chromis chromis. The sequence continues at coordinate 4,301 of OMNN01052666.1, forward strand.
CAATGTCAGGGGTCCAAATTTAAACGGCAAAGTGCATTTGACTGCAGGACCCTGAGCTGATTAGACTTCCCAGCTCAGCGAATTGCTCCAGACAGGACGGCAGCTCTGATTGCTAACCCGGCTTGAAAATAGTCTCCGCTGCCCGGGATTAGCATGAATATTTTGATATAGATCGATAAGCAATCTCCACTCCATAAGAAATGCCAGCAGCCTTCATTTGGCTGATCAAAGGCACATCAGCCGGCGGGCGACAGCTGGCTATTGTTTTTCAGCCCGGGCTGTGTTGAGGGAGCGAAATCCATGGGAGGGATCCACAAGCACGGCTCCCCTACTCTACCCACCTAATCGTGGAAACAATCACTGCTTCACAGGATCCCATCTCCCAGGGATGGACCACTCAAATGAGGGAGGCAGAGGGCCCGACCGCAGGGGGACGGAGTTCATTACTGCTGTGGTCTCAAACCGCTTGGCCACCAGGTGCTGCTGACCCGGAAGTAAAGGCAGGGTCAGCAATCTATCTGTTTACCTTGTCTGCACCTAAAAACGCATTTCATTAGATTAGACACTACACTGGAGAAGGGGCTGAGGTTGATCACTCTTCTTGTGTGCAGCCAGAGGCAATGAAATTTTATATATTTTTAAATTCAATGGCAGCTACCAAGTAGGCAGGCGATTTGGAACAAAATAAAGCTTTAAAGAACCGCACAGCATGTCCAAAAAGCCTTCATACTTAATATCCTAAAAGCCACGTGCACATACACACCAGCCACTCTCATATATAAATGTCTGTGTCTTGCATATACTTAACAGCAGGGGCGGCTGGACTGATCACTCCCTTCACAACACTAACCCCACTGATTTGCCAGACCCCATAAAAGGGCGCAGGTGTGACCCAAGCATTTAGCAGTTAACTAGTGTGGAGTGAGACCACACGCCACTGACAGACTGGAGGCTCCCACACGGGACCAATATGGGAGGCTGAAAAAACCAACGGAGGGAATAGTGCACCAATTGTAAATTGCAGGTTTAATTCATTAGGAAGTGTCACTTTATTCTGGGGCAGCCTGAGCAGGCCGATTAAAAAGTGGTAATCAGGATTAATTAGGGGAATATATATGTGAGGATTAGCAGGCCTATCCCCAGCAGCTCTCTCTTCTCTTTCTCTGCTCTTTATTCCTCTATCACCCTCTCCCTGCCTGCTGAGACTTCAGCTCTACTGCCCTCTTTCTCGCATTCTTCTCTAACTGGCTGCTCTATTCACCGGTCTCTCAAACTGTCTTTTTCTCTCTCTCATGGCATTTATGGCTTCTCTTTCAACCTACCTAACACAACTTCTTCTCTTTCTCGTACGGAAAATTACAGAGCAGTTGCTCAGGGCATGCCTTGTTTGACTGCGGTGACACTTTATGACCAATTGTAAGCCTTCCACAAAAAAGGAACTATTTGAACTTTTATTCGACACTATCAGAAAACTATATCCAAGAATATGTATAGTAAAAAAGTTAATTAATATTGCATCATAACTGTCATATCTTGAATAAAATAAAGTTACAAAACATTTTCTGAAGTCTTTTTGCTTCGTTTCTGCTTGGATTTTAGGCCAAAGCAGGATAAATGTTGTAAAATAGATAATATGCTTAGGTTATGTTCCGATTGTTGTAATAGGAAAACTTTAAAATTTAAACCATTAGCTCTGTTGAGTCTTCAGGATACAATACTATCTGTAAATATTGTTCCGAAGTCCAATAAAATTAAAAATAGAGAGTAAATAAAGCACATTAAACTTGTTTTTCTCATCCCACCAACTTAGTCATATTTTAACACTATTACACAGCTATGACTGGATTTACATTGTTGTGGTTTTGATATTATTTTTGTGCTTACATGTTTTCTCATATAAAAATTTCATTTTGCTACGTTTTTTTCAGTATTTGCGGGGACACTTAAATGAGTAAAGATGTCCATGTGTAATATCTGCTTAAGTATCAATTTCCAGTGTTAATGTTTTACTTGGGTTTTCATTTATGTATTTGCAACACTAAACAAAATTAATACCTTTAAAGCTGCTGCAGGACAAACGGTGGATAGATGCAGAACAGATGCATAATGGGAGACTTTAACACTAACAACCACTTGATGTCATCACAAATTTCAGTCAGGCCCCCTCTGGCCAGATTTATTACTGAAATCTTCCAAACTGCTGGTTTATCACAGTGTTTATATTATTACTTCAACATGTTTCAGTTAACATAACCTTGAATCACTGCAGTTCAAGTGCGAGGATGGGCTGTTTTGCTTGCGGTGCAGCCCCATCATTGATGTTAGCAGATGACGCATGCCCTGTTCCTTGGCACAGGCTCAGACCAAATCTTTCATCCTGCTTGCCTCACAAGTGTGGTCGGGGTGGCCCTTAACATTTGGGCATGAATATAAATCCGACAACTAGTCTTTATTTTTACGTTGGTTCAATGAGAAAATAATAGCGAGCAGCAGACCTCAGTGTTTTTGTTACATCTATGAACAGAAGATAGGATTTGGTTCTAACACTTTGACTTTCAGGTGGCCTCCTTTAAGAACAGAAAGGTAAAATACAGACAAGGTCAAAACACACATAAAATGCGTCAAGCGCTGTCTTATAGACTAGTTCACATTCAGGCCCAGAAATAATGTGCCACTGCGACAGCTAAAGTAATGAGACCACACAAGATGACTAAACAAAAACAGAAAATTCTAATTGCATGACAAACACTGTCTGTGTGTATCTATTACATCTGAGAATTAAACAAAAATAGCAGGTGTTGCACTACATTACATAGATGTTAATGTTAGCTGAACCTAGCCGAGCAGAGAGACTTAGACAGGCACTAAACAAGTCAGGAAGTGTCTATTGGATGCAATCAACAGGGATACATTATAAGCAGTTTGGATATTTCCTCCTCATCCAATACTTACAAACACAGTTTACTTCACTGTGCAATTTAATGATTTTTGTAGATCTGAAAACAGGTTTGGGTGAAGCTGAGGACTTAAATAATAGCAGGAGTGGTATTGAACCTCTTCGAAGAAGATCAAATGCAGCTTTCATTAGTTTAGTACAGCGCCGGGGCTCATTGATGACTTGTCAGACAGTCTTCCCTTCAATACGCAGCGAGAGGCTCTAAAAATCATCCTTTTACTGAGCCTTCTCGGCTGTAAATTCAGCCCAGCTCAATACTGCTCTCCCCCCTCTCTCTAAACCTCCATTATTTCTAACCATGGATTAACCCTATGCTGCTGATCAAAAGGAAGCTTCTCCGTGTATCTGCTCAGACTCAGACCCGTCCATCCATTAGCCACTCATAATGAAATCTTCAACTTATTATTATGGAAAAATCCATTTTTTGTTTGTCCACAGGTACCATATTTAGTGGGAGAGCATGATCTTCCGGAGGATTAAGGAAATGCTTCAGGGGGTTGTGCTGCTCTTCAGAGGGAATGGAGGGGGAGATGATGGGGGTGGGAAAGGGGAGGGCTGAGATTGCCTCACAGAATCAGGGGTCTTATGCACCTTTTGTGGGGTGAGACTGTTTCCAATTAAGACAGCATGAACCACACAATATCACATTGTCACGCAGTAAACAGAGCTCTGCTTCCCACAGAAATAGGATTGCATCCCCTTTAGGGGCTAATGACTGTGTCACTGTCCTATTTTCCTGCACTGCTTGAACAACGTAATACAGACATAACCTGAAAAGGCATCAAAGTGTGCTGAACTAGCATGAGATACTGATCATATTTAGCCGGTGTGTTCAGGAGTTGACCTGTGCATGACTACAATCCTTACTCATTCTCATTGCATTAGCCTGCCCCTGTGTTTGAAGTGTACTTACAGTAAATATGATACATACACCAGGGCTAAAAGCTTTACATAAAACTGTCTTCAAAGAGCATATTAACCCATCTTTGTTTACAAGAGACAAGTCAGAGAAAAAAGACAATTTGGCACAACGGTCATAAAATGCAGCGCTCCCCACCTCGCTGGCATGCACACATACACACACCAGCACACACTCTGCAGACACAACGCAGACACGAGGCTAAATCACTTGGGATGGGAGCATTTAAGACAGAGTGTCACATTTCTATGTAATAAATAGCAGAGATTGATTTGACCTCCCAGCCAGGTCCTGCAGTTTACTCATACACAACTTAAGAAAAATGGAAGCTCTCACTCTCTGGGGATCCCTTAGAAGGAAATCAGATAGCCTGTTGTGGGTTTAAGACCGCGACGATCCGGCCGTGTCAATATGGCTCTGCTATCAGGGTCCCACCTCTCTACCAGCTCCTACAGCAAGATGAGAGGAGCAGAGAGAAGCAAGCCCCAAACATCTCCAGCTGTTATCTCAGCTCGGCGTTCAACGGGGGAGGCGAGGAAGGTCAAAGGGTTTCTCTTACCGTCTCTTTTGTGACAACAGACCTTTTCTTTGCATTATTCACTAACTGTTAACCACCATCCTCATATTCCAAATATAACTCTTTTCCCCACCACTTGCTTTAGAGGGCAACAGGACAACATAGCCATCTTTCTTTTAAGCAAGTTGACTAAGTTAAAAGTCCAGTAAAAAAGAAAGGCAACTTTTCAGTGAATTTGCCAGAGATTCATCTTCCACACAACATATCCCAGGAGCTGCCCTTAGGGTGGGAAATGAGAGCAGACCAGCAGGTGTAAAGTAAGATCCCAATTTGGAGCACATCACCAGAAGGCAAATGGCTCCTTCCTCTTCTACAGCACATATCTGCAACCTTAAACAGGGGGCGGTGTCTCTGTAACTATTTACAGTGACATAAGGGAAGGAAATTGCCTGAGACACAGGGCAAAAATGTATGTACGTCTGGCACCCAGGTGCTGGACGCAGCTCCTAAAACGCACTACCATACTGCATACGCTACACTCCATACCTACAGCGGTCGACTAATTTTTCACAGGTTTGAGCCACACACCTGCGCCTCTCACCTCCTGACAATACTGTACAGTTTTGATTTGACAAAGAAGCGTAATGGAGAAAGTGGTCCACCTCAACATGAGCAGAAATACACAGAAGCCGTTCCCAGACAACAACATGTGGTGCCCATAAACCCCACATCCTATTTAGAGTAATTATATTGCTACAGCCACATGAATTATCAATGACGCAACACGTAGTGACAACATCTTCAAAATATGTTGGCCACACCAAACAGGAGCTACCAATTCGGATGTCTCCAGTTTCCTTTACAGGGGTAGTGAATGCTACAGCTGAAGAATGAGAAGAAAAGGATAAGAATAGAATAGAATACAATAGAATAGAAAGCCTTTATTGTCATTATACAAAGTACAATGATATTTGAAGAACTAAAAGAGTTACTAGGTAGTATCATGAATGCTAAACACCTACCAGACATCTACTCCTACCACATTAAATGGTCCTACACCTCGATTTCCTTTGAGCTTTCACCTCCTTAACAAAACACCTTCATGGATGTCAGCAGAATATGCAACAACAACAACAAAAAAAACTAATTGTACTCACACAAAATGCCAAATGTGTTAACTTTCTACAATGTGATTGCACAAGGATACAGCTTCATTATCAAGGAAATAAGTGTCTTTCATTTTCAGTGCAGTTTACACACCGTTAGCACTGCAGGAAATGCTGGAATGCTGTGAACACGTTGGCTGCTATTGACTACCCAGCTCCTCTCAGCTCTGCAGAACGGAGGGAAACCAGCCAGTGATGAACGATGGCAGCACAGTCAATGAAAAATCAACTGGGAAGCACAAAGCTCTTAATGCTCAGCCATATTGGCTGCTGACGGGAGCAAATAACATCAGCATAGCACTTACAGAGACCAATCATACATTTCCACCAGCAACGACACAGGTTCTGGACCGCAATAAATTCTTTCCCCTGATTAAACAGTAAATTCTGCATGCCTATCAGGGTCCCATTAAGTGGGGGGCCGCTTTCAAAAACATCATTAATCAAGCGAGAGATATGGCGCGAAATATCAGTCATCGATTGTAACTGCTTATGACAGTTTACACAGCTTTATATCTGCAGGGAGTGCTCGCTGATCTATCAATTACCAGCCGCCCTTACTGCATGCTAATTGTGCATTTTCCCCTCTAATGCATTTGCACTGTTATCTTATAGGCTAATGAAACCAAACAAATCAATAAATATAAATTATACATGCAAAGATGTACTGCTGTGAACATAAAGCCTCTAATTAATTGCACTTGATTAATTTATATACTTTAATTATCTCTCCTAGCTGCAGATGGCATAAATATCTGGACAATCTGCTTATTGCTATGTCAGTCATAAAACGGCAGACGCAGTGAAACTATTAGGTGAGGCTAGCTTTGTCACTGGAAAACACACAGTTGCTGACATAAAAAAAGCCCTGCCTCTGAATAATTTAAGGAGAGCAAATTGCCAGACAATGCAGAGCTCAGGACCGTTATAATTTCTTTGCTGGTTTGTTATGGTGAGCACTATGTCCATTTTGCATGAGCAGAGCAAAACTCACCACTACATTTTTACCATTCTTTATGTCCTTTCCCTAAATGGTGGGCTTGACACATTTTAGCAATTTCTCTGTTGTGGGAAGTGAAAACTCTGCTGGTGCTCATATTTACCGTGCAATATGTGCAAAGAACTTCATGCTTTCACACAATTAAGTTTGAACTAAATCGCATTATTGAAAACAGCTCTGACATTCTTAATTTTACCCGTGCTTCCTTCAACAGCCATTGTCTGTGCTTGCACGTGTGCGCTATAAGTTATGGGTACTTCTGTTTAAACTCTTTAGTTAATTGGTAAACAGGCTCTAAGCTTTGTTGGCATTCTTCATTTAAAACCAATTGCCACGTAGCAACAAGCTAACGAGCTTGTGGGGAAATCAGGGCATGAATGACTTCCAGGTCAGTTTAAGGGAAGCTGCACAACAATAATACCTGCAACGAGATGAGAACAGAATTTCTGAACAATGCAGTATATTTCATTCAGCCACACTGAATACCTATGATATGATACTGCAATGCACTGCAACAAGCAGAAAGTTAAGAACGAAGTGGAGCTGGCCAAATAACTTGCCTTCCAAGGGTGCACGAGGGGAAAGATAGTGAGGCTTCTGGGGGTTTACATCTTGATGCTGCTAATGAGGGTGTTTTTAGTATAATTACCCCAACAGGGTGCTTGGCAGTATAATTACCAGAAAGACATTACAGAGGAGCATTAGTGCATCCAGGTACAGTAAATATGTCGAGATACAAGGTGACAAGGTCTGCTCTTTTTCTGAAGCTGGATCCTTTCTAAATAAGCGGTTATTTTTCCCACGTGCCAAAAATATGCCCAAGAGTTTGAATTTATCCTTGAAACAATAACAGCTTCCTTGATGTAATGTACTTACTAAGTTCAAAAATGTGGACGTGTAGAACGGTTGTGTGAAGCGTAGTTGGTCCAGTTCTTGGATGTGTGGGGCCCTTTTTGTTCAAAAATGCCAGAGTCAAGTGGGAGTCCAAACAGTCAAGATTTTATTGCTGAGACTCAAACTCCAGCAAATCAGCTGCCCACAGTTGAATGTACTTTATGAAGTAAGTGAATACCTGGCAGGGATGTCTAGCACTTTTGTGTAGGCGACTCCAGACGTATAGTTTAGACCACATAAATGCCACAATGCCTGTAAAAACACCTGGACTTTTTGGCCCCGACTTCAAACATTGCCTGTGCACTCTATTTACCCTTGCAGATCTTTCATGTGGTCAGGTTGTTCGAAAAAAAATTATATCATCTCATCAGAGCTGAATGTGTGACGTCTGAAAAGAGAATGGAGCTGTTACATGTACACTACTTGAAGATGTGTGGATGCAGGTCTCAACTTTCTTACTGTCCAGTCCAGGCTGTGTTTGATTTTTATTGTTATGCAAAGTTGCATAAGTAGGTATAAACTGGAGGAGAAGAAAAAAACACTTGAAAAATAGAGCAAGCTGCAGCTGGCACAGGATGTCTGACGCAACACAAATAAACAGACTCTCTTTTTATGAGAGCTTGAGATACTTAGTGTTTATATTGTATTGGAAAATGATGGGAACAGCACATCTATGTCATATTCCTGCACATTTGCTGTACTTTGTAATTACACTGACTTTGATTCTACTGCAGTCTCCTATTTGACCAGACAGCCACAACTTCAACAACAAGAAATAACCACAACCATATAAACAGATTTTGGGGATAGAAGCACAATTTCTCAGACATTGTGCCTTTACTTTATCTTGCCTCCCCTCTGAGCAGAGACTTTTAATCATCCCGATATGATTTAGTCACTTTTAAACAATAATGATCATGGAAGGAGCGTCATTTGGGACGAGGTGATCAATCAGGGGCTCATTCAGCTTTAATTCATGTAGATGCACACCTAATACTCATTACAAAGATGCAATTTCCAGCCAGTCAACATAGATTAATGGGGAACCATCTCTCCTAGTGTTTCTTTGTGCAGTGCCATGCCTCCTGCAGGATAGATGACTTTCATACAGACAGAACTGGTCCACTGGCTCATTTATTTAATAGACACACTTATGACAAACTGGTTGGCTGACAACGTATTCATGAGACAGCAATCAAAATGACACAGAGCAGAGTTTTGCTTTGGTAATTTTATTGTTCTGCTTTGACGTATTAACAGGATTTCATACACAAATGCTCATATCCAAAATGTTTTCAGGAAAGCACACTGTAGAAATGTGGGTTATTTTATTATTTACAGCCAAACCTGAATATTTCAGAACTCTGTATCTATTGTGAACATTTTATTGCTCGATTTTTTTTTCACTTATTCAACATTATAAAATATCCTATTCCTCAGATAACAACATATTGTAGATAAAGGCTTAAATTATTCCTCTTTGATTCAGTGAAAAAAGAAATTCTTTGAGACTGTGTCCATGTTTGATCACATTTTTCCTTAATTATTTTTTTAACTAAGATATACCTATCTATATAACATAATATAAATGTATCTATATTTACAGTAAGCCTGAATAAATCTATGCAATTAACTGCATTTATAGTCTTCGGTTTTAATAAGTAAATGATTATTAGTATTTCCTCAATAAAAATTAAACCTGAATTAAATAAAAGGGAATACAGTATCGCATCGGCTGAAAACATTAGTTAATCAGGGGGAAAATCACTTCACATCCCCCTTGAGTGTTTTACACACTTTCAGCAGTATTTGAAAATATGATTTCCATTTGCTGTGTTGAGTCAAAGAGAGAAAAAAAGAGAAGAAGTGAGAGAAAATGAGCTAAGCAGTGAGAGAACCTGGTATCAACCAGCCTAGAAAATCTATGAATCGTGCAATTGAACAGACACTTGTAGGCTGAAATCATCGTTTTCCTGGTGCAGCTCTAATTTCCCTCGTATCAGCAAGCGCTGGTGGCATGGCTGAGGGCGGATTACAGCATGGGGAGAGCCTGTGCTGAGGAGCTCCAGGTGGCTGGAGTTAACTGTGCTGCCCTGGGCTATGTCACTGGCTGTGGGTTGGACCAGCATCCCCGTCCATGGCCCTCCCCTTCCTCTTCCCTATATCCTCCTTCTCCCTCAGCATGCCCAGCCATCCATCCTGCATTAATTGGGTTTGGTGCTGGAATCCCCCTCTCACGGCACACGCTCACGTCCAACCGGCAGCCGTAAAGACAAGCATGTTTAGCGCAACAATTATGATAATTGCTGCAGAGCACTCAGCTAAGGGAATAAGCAAATCTGATTAAGGGCCCTTCTGCATGATCAAATATTAATCTGATGTGTCTTCACTCTGACCTGGCTTGGAACATAAGAAGCTCTTATGGTCTTATGCATTAACAGATTTGCACAGGCTGAACTCATAGCAACTAATAATATTGGACGTGCAAGTCAGAGCACTGAAGAAATCTTCTGGGAGCAGAATCCACTTACAATAAAACTAAATAAAAATAGCAAGGGTAATAATCGGACTAAGCTTTATGACAACTCAATTACTTCTAAGTATTATTGGGAGTACACAC
>OMNN01052674.1:0-12996 GCA_900302755.1 Chromis chromis
GTAATCAGTTAGTTAGGTCATTAGTTTCATATAACTACAATATATGATATACAGTACAATCCTACCATCCTCTAGCGCTGTGTTAACTGACACAAAACATGTGGACTGATAGATTACATTCTCATCTATTCAGATGAGATAATTCTTTATGAAATAATTCTTTATGAATTATTTCATAAAGAATTGTCTATCTTTAAATTGTCAGCCTCTATTTTTTTTTTAAATCCAATTTTATTGCTTTATGGAATCATGGTCCATTTAATTTGCAATTTTTTTTTATTTCTTGTCAAAGTGAGAACAGATTTCTACAAAGTAATGTAAATTAATTAAAAATATAAAACATAAAATCAATGATTGGAGAAATATTCAACCCTTCAAGTCAGTTTTTAGTAGATGCCACTTTGGCTGCAATTACAGCCTTCAGCCTGTGTGGATAGATCTCAATCAGCTTTGCACATCTGGACACTCCAATCTTATTCCATTCTTCTTTAGAAAACTGTTCAAGCTCTGTCAGGTTGTACAGGGATTGTGATTGAGCGGCTCTTTTCAAGTCCAGCCACACATTCTCAATTGGATTGGGGTCTGTGCTCTGACTCTGCCACTCCAGAATATTCACTTTGTTGTCTTTAAACCAATTCTGTGTAGCTTTGGCTGTATGCTTCGGGTCATTGTTGCTGGAAATCAAATCTTCTACCAAGTCGCAGTTCTCTTGCAGACTGCATCAGGTTGTCTTCAAGGGTTTCCCTTTACTTTGCTGCATTTATTTCATCTTCTACCTTTACAAACCTTCCAGGGTCTGCTGCCGAGAAGCACTTCCACATCATGATGCTGCCACCACCATGCTTCACGATCACTTATTTTACATTTTTAATTATTGACATTAGTTTGTAAAAACCTGTCTTTTTTGTTTCCTGTGATTGGCTATGATTTAGTCTTAAAAAGCAATAAAGGGGGAAATTTTCCAAGGGGGGTGAATACTTTTTAAAGGCACTATACAATTTTCAGAAGTTTATATAACTGAAAGGCTTTAAAATATAGCTTCTTTCAACTTTCAAGGCTGTTGAGTGTAATAAATTCATGTCCAATGTAAGGCTCTAACAGTAAAAGGAAAAATACTTTATTATAGGTGTACTACAGTAAAGGGTTAAAAGTTTGAGCTTTCTATTAAAATTTTGCACAAATCTTTAGAGTTTGAGGACTTAACAGCACATGTCGTTGAATCTGTGCAAAATATTTTTCATAATTCTTGCCTGAGGTCACATTTTAAAATGAATGCATGCGTATCGTGATCTGACCTGCTGGATTCCTCATATTTTCCAGCTAAGATTAAATAGAGTCTGTCTGTGCAGCCAGTGTTTCCCTCCTCAGCACTTGTCTGTACTTGTTTGACAGTGCAGGTCTGTGTAACATGAACCCCCAGGTCACCTTTACAGTCCCTTAGTTCCTCTCTTTAAGGTCTGCTGATCAAATATAAATGTTACATTTAGTGTAAAGACAATACACCTCTGTGAGCCTCGGAGTCTACAGCCTCAGTCAGGCCACACACAGACTTATTGTACACATGAAGCACATTTATAGAACCGAACACTCGGTCATGAAAAGGAAACAGTTGTAGCTACCTCTTGTTTGCTTCAAAGGTCAAAGGCCATGAGTACTGTTAAAAAGGTATCTCTCTCTGCTTCAGTGTCGATACAAAACAGTTGCTGTTTTTTGGCTTTGAAGGGCAGCGGTGGTTACCACAGCTCCATATATAAACACTGACTCTCAGCACAGCAGCACTCGGACGTTCTGCTACAAGCTGCTTCTGTTGCCTCCCCATGTTTCCCACAGATTATTGACATGCATCATGTGTCATCAGCTATTCTTAGATCCTAGAAGTAGACTTTGAGATCGGACTGTGGTGCAAAGGTTTTTGCTGCGAGCCCATTGACGCAACACAACACCCAGTGTGACACTTCAAGCCCTCAGACTGAGAGGACAATCCAGTCTGGCTCTCCCCGAGGAGGTGTGAACGGTTATTTCCCCACCAAAACCACACTGTGGTGTTTCATGTTGTCGCCCTCATGCTAATTAGTTACTGACTGAGGGAGATCAATGACAGGAGCACTGGTTGTCCTATTCACTCAAAAAATAAAAGAAAACAACAAATAACTAAAAGACTACACTGTATGCGAAATGTACTTTTTCTTTCTTTTCTTTTCTTTTTTTTTTTTTTTACCATTTTAACTGTTTTTCCCCAACAATTTTAAATTTTACAGATGTTCCCTAATTTGCTAAAATACCGTTTTGTTTAATTATATCCAGTAAAATAACAGAAAAAATGACCAAATGACCAAATACAAAATCTGTATTATTATTTGTAATATATATATTTATGTATATATATAGTAATACAGACCTGTCCAGGGTGTCCCCTGCCTTCGCCCTAAGTTGGCTGGGATAGGCTCCAGCCCCCCCGCGACCCTGCAGAGGATTAAGCGGCGTACAGATAATGTACAGATAATGGATGGATATAGTAATACATTCTTTTGCAATGTGTGACTGTAAAATTACAGTTTTTCTGTTATTGAATATAAATAGAAATTTTTTATTTTACAGATATTTGCAGTTATTTGACAGAAGAATTTGACTGAAAAACATTAAGGATTGGAAAATGGCAAATCTTTTTTTTTTTTTAATTGTTTTGTTAAATTACAGATGATATCCAAGAAATAAAAAATAAAAAAAACATATCAATTTACATGGTGATAAAAAAAAAGTCATTATTATACAGATATTTGCCATTATTTTTTGACAGTTTCTGAACATTGCAGTATCCACAGTTTTTTAACGTATTTTTTCTGTCACCCTTGCCACTTTTTATTCTGATTTTTTTTTTTTTTTTACAGTGTGCACTGTGAACACTTTTCATAGGGAGTATTTTTTCTATTGAACAATGTTGATTCACAATCCTGCTACATATGTGTTTGTTTTTCTTGCTTCTCTGTTCTCTTCCATGGAACCCAGATGATTTACAAACGCGTAAATAAACCATCAGAGCTCACTATTGCCTGCATTTGAAATACTCTCTCTGCTGTTATTGTCATGAGCTGCTCTCATGAACTCATTATTTTCTGTGACTGACAGCTCTGCTACAAAGTCTCCAATCCTCGCTGAGCTGCCTTTATTAGGATCAGGTCGCTCTCAAAAGCGAAAACCTAAACCTGACTTGGATTTGACTCCGATTTACAAGGAGACACTGTAAGCCTGAGCTTATCTACAACTAGCCGTTGTTGTGGGGATCAGGGGGAGGTGGGTTCTCCTCTAATCTGCCCACCTGTCTAACACACTTAGAGGTAAACCTACACCAGGATTTGTCCCTATGACGGACCTTTTCATGGAATCTGAGATATAAGTTGTGTCTGTGATTTCAAGTTACTCTTGTATGTTGGGTGACGTACAAGAAGACGGTTTAAAAACCTCCTCTCTTCCATCGTGTCATGTTTTTGCCATCTGTCTGCCACAGAAGGGGAATAAAGCAAACGCTCGTCTTTTGTATCGACGTCTGGCTGCTACAGGGAGTGTAGATTCTTATCTGCTCTCTTTCTGTTTACCTGTGAGTGGGAGTTATTTAGCATTTAATGTGTCTCTGTGTTTGTAGGCGTACCGTATGTCCCACAGAGGCTCTGCTCAGTGCATCAACTGGCTTTTTACTCCTTTTCTCTCTGCCTGTTCAGCTGACGCGCTCACACATGGGCCTCAGCAGCGCTTGTGTAAAACATCTAACACAATACCGGCAGTGAGGCTGTGACCCTGTATGTATAGACATGTCAGGTGTTGCCCAATGGAATTACGCTGAACAGGTTTCACCATCTTAATCTACTGGATGTGCTTGTATCGCTCATATTGTGGAGGAAAGAAGTCCTCATACAGTAAATCATCCAGATTTAGCAGTGATTGAAGGTAACTGATTACATTTACTGTATCTGAGACACATTACTTGAAGATTTTATACAATTGATCGTATAGCAAGCTTTTAAAATATACCACATCATTAAAGATTACATCAGGGGTCTCCAACCTTCTTGACGTCCTACAAAAAGCTGCGTATAGTCGGTTGGTAGCAGATCCACCACATCATTTTTTGCCTCTTAACTTCACATTTCAATGAATGTTCAAATGATTCGATATCACAAGTGCTGCTTGAACAGTCCTCACACAAAAACTCTTTACACTTTTATTCTTACATCAATGATAAACCCTTTTGATACGGATTACCAAAGACCTTCAGCTTGTATTTATACAGCTTACACCCTGGTTCTTCCCAGTGACTGTTACAGCTGGTTCTTGCTTTTCTGTTCAGGCAACAGATTCTTTCTTCCTTCTGCCTTCCTTCCTTTCTTCTTTCACATCTTCCTTCCATTTTCCTTCTGTCCGTCCATCCGTCTTTCTGTCCATTTTCTTTCTTTCCCTCCTTCCTTGTGTCCATCTGTCCTTTCTTTCTTTCTTTCTTTCTTTCTTTCTTTCTTTCTTTCTTTCTTTCTTTCTTTCTTTCTTTCTTTCTTTCTTTCTTTCTTTCCTTCCTTCCTTCCAACAGAATGATTTTTGAAAGGAGACTCATGACACCACTAAACCTGTCACATGAACACAGTAAAAGAAAAAAATCCATTTGTCACTGTGACACCATCGAGCCTGTAACTATTATTACCTGCCTGCTGTTGCACTTGTTATAATTCACAGTTTCTGTTGTTGTGATTTCGTTTCGGCCTCTTCACACCAGTAGTTACACTCACTGTCACAGGAAAATGCTTCACCTGGCTGTTGGCCACACAGCTGTTGTTTCAGAGCAAACCATAGGCGTTGCCAGCCTCAACCTACCTCAGCAGCCTCCACTTCCTTCTCCACCTCTTCCTCTTTGGTGTCGCTCTCTTTCTCATGGTGACTATGCAGGTATAAAGCAGTGTTTAAGGTGCAGATATCAGCAGTGCTTGAATGGTTGTGTGGAAATGATTATGGCTCAGAATAGCAGTGATTAGATGAGTTGTGATCCTCTCTACAGAGCTCAAAACAAAAGCAGCTGCGAGACAGTTTCCCCTCCGTGGGGATTCTTCAGTCACATAACATTGTGATACAATAGAAAAGCAGATTATGTCACAAAAATAAAGGATCATGTCATCTGCTTCATTCTGTCTTCATCCTATGAACAAATGTAGCCCCACCAAACAGATAACAGGATTACATGTTATCCTACATGCCTCAAGTAGCCATTGTTTTTCACGTGGTCACTTGAGTCTTTGCTCCCGGATGCTGCTCCTGGGCGGCCGATGTGATGTTTTTTTCACAGACGGAGCATGACAGATTATTCGAGTGTTTGCAGAGCTTAAAGGAAAAACACAGACAAAGAAAGAAAGACAGTTGAACAAATCTAAGCCTGACTCACCAACAGTGACAGGAACATAATTGCAGGAGTTACACAGGGATAAGTTCAATTCAGTGTCAACTTCTGGCTCCATTCCAAAAACACTGAAAGACAGTGTGGACAGGATGCGCATACACATAGACAACAAATACGATCCTGTGATTCTGTGATTTAGGGTCACATTTGAGGTGTTTACCTTTTAACAAATGCCTTCCATCTCCGTCTACTGTCTGTCTTTACACAGCGATGACACAGTGAAGCAATATCTTAATTATATTTATCACAATCTGTGTTAAATTCCCTTCAATAAAGCAGTTAGTTCTCTATGGGGAGGGGTTGAATGTGTTCTCTCTGCTGTCGGCGCCTTACTTCCTGCTTTGGTTTCCATCAGCTGCAATTCAATGGCATGAAATCAAGGGAGGATGTGTGTGTGTGTGAGCACTGACACGCACACACACACACACACACACACACACACACACACACACACACACACACACACACACACACACTAAGTTGATTAGACACCAGTGGCCTAAAATTAGGTGAGTGATTTAGGGTTTTTTCTTTCTACAACCTTAACCTTATTATATTTTAAGTTGACCTGATGAAATAACTGCTGGTGAGTAAGATCTTAAATGAAATGATTGTTTCCTTGTGATAAAAATAAAGATCAGGAAGTAAATCAGCTGAAGGTACAACCTGGACATTGTGCATTCACGTCAATGCCTCTCTTCAGTCGACAGATTGCAGCCAAAGGAGGGAGCTCAGCCGGCACCGCTTTGACTTTATATGCATTGTACTAGAACATCACAGGTGTGTCCGTAATATAAGTGCACTGTTATAATTTTGGCTTTTTACTAATATCCAATCAAGTTGTAAATTTTAATCACGATAACGATTTTAGCTGATAACCTTTTGGTTAATGAATGTGCCAAATCTGTGTCCTAATCCGACACAAAAGACATTCATTTAAGAGAGTCTGATAATCTGGCACATATTTACTCATCATAACATTTCCAAAGTACACTCTTTGATTTTGTGAGAGCACCCAAATCCTCAGTCTTCCTCCACGCTCACTAGGTTTGTTTCAACCAGAGAAGGCAGCCAGACTAATGTTAAGTTAACAGACATTCAGGCAACCAACTTAAGTCTGGAAGGAAAATATTTGTTTTCTTATAGCTTTACACGTTCTGTTATCTTTCTTTTTTTAATCAGAAAAATCCTGGATGCAATGGGCTTCACTGGCGGGAGCCCAAGCTGCAAAACTGCAGCTCCTCAAATGGCCACTTGAGGCTGCCTCCAAAAGTGAATCCTTCCGCATAGGCCCCCATGTTAGAATGACCAACTTTACAGCAGAGTTAAACATGTTTACAGCCTGGAACAAAAAGTGGTTTTGATATCTGTAGCTAATTTTAATGTTCATGACAACTGTAGGGAAGATGATTTTTTATACAACTCGCCTGTTTAAATTCTATTGAGGCTCAAAGTTCTGTTTTATTAAAGGCATGACTGCTTTGAGTGGCAGCTGGTGCCATCACAGAACAATCCACAACCCACCTCGGCTCCACTCATGCTCCACCTCTTCGCCCATCTTTGGATTAGCCAGAAGTTACTGCCACAGCCGCCACACTGAGCTTCAAATCTGCTCTTCAGGAAACTATGGGTGGCATCACAGAGGGTTTGTCCATCTATATACAGTCCATGATGGGAATGTGCTGATTCAGTCACTCGTAAACCTATAAAATGCAGTCCAGATTGGCTGGTTTAAGTCATAGATCCACAAATTTAAAAGGTTATCAGACACTAAAACACTGCACAGTGGTTTATAATACCACGAGACAGGAACTCTGTATTGTTATTGTGGCAATACTTTAGCTTTAATTTTGAATATTGCAAGCTTTGCAGTATAAACATCCTGCTCACCGTGCAAAATAAACTGTCTGGGATGTGTGCTTGCACATTTTTGAGTGGTAAATGCAACACATTGCCCAGTGATTTACTGTGTTGTGGCAAAAGTCTCTCCAAGTTTAACTATTGTGGTTTTTAATGGCTTCTGTGCCTGTTCCCCTGCTACATATGTACAGAGGTGTCATTGAATAAATGCATTTTTTTCCCCTACAGGTCTAAAAATGTTTTAGATGCAGTCTTTAGTTGTGCATCTCAACTACACCTGCCTGAACAAATGCATTCACTCAAACTATTTATAGTCTTGTAAACACAACCTCAAGTGCATATTTATGCTTTGAGGCTATTTTCCTCTGTTTTACATACAATACATAACTGCGGTGATTGTTTGTTGTATTCTGACAAAAACACAGGTGACCTACTTTCAATACTGTATCTGAACACAATCTGCACAGACACACAACCACACAGAGGCAGGAACAAAGCTCCTCCTGCTGCTCTACTAATACGCCGCTCACGCAATGAATCCTGTGTAGACGACAATGTTTCCTTAAAGCGGCGTTCTCTGATTTTTGTCCACCAGAGGACAAAGAAACAACACAACGGATTCACCGTCACCACACTGAAAATGTCTTTAGGCAAACGCGATACAAAAAAAAACAGGCAGAGCAACAGGTCTTTTTCTACAGGATGCATTTTGAGACGTTAGAGCAGGAAAAGCCTGGGTTTAATGACAAAATAAGAGTTGTTTTTTTTCTGATTTTGCTGCTTGAGTTTCAGGGCCTTGACATTGTGCATGCCGGTCACATTGTTATGGAACCTGAATGTAGGGGCCACGAAACAAAACTAAATGAGGCTTAAAAGTTACGTAGGACTGCCGAGTTAAGATTTTAATTAATGCAGCAAAATATACGCAATTTTTCATTAATAATGCTGCTTGTTAGCAAATACAAAGACATAATGTAGTATTTATTACTACTATATGATACTGTATACTGTGTAGTAAATGGATTTGTCTAGAGAGCGACACATTAAAATGGGCTTTGCTGTTTATGTGCAAACACTCCCAGCAGTCTTAGAGAGAAGTGATGAGGTCACCTGAAGATTAAAACATCAGCAGTGCTTCCTGTGATGGCTTGTTGTTCTGCCTTTTAAATATAGAAAACCATAGAGATGCGTCACTTGTCTAATTAGTGTGTATGAAGCGCTTAACTGCAGAAATGCCTCATTTGCAATTCCCAGCGGGGAAATACTTTATATCATCTCACAGTCTGATCAGTGTAAATCAAATCTGCAATGCGCTGATGTCAAGGCCTGATTACCAGACCCAATAAAACAAACACACAGCCTCCTAACATCCCTCCTCTGCAACTCTTTTTCTACTTTCTCTTAATTTCATTTTCTGTGGTTCTTCTCTCAGAATTAAATTAAGACAATACTCAGCAACGCCTTTGACATTTCAGTTTCATCTCAAGCTTGATTTGTCTGAACAGTGAAGCAGCAGAACACATTATTGCACTCAACAGAACATGAACTGATGGAGGAGTGGAGAAGGTAAAAAGGGTATTGATTTCAGATCAAAAGCTTAAGAGCGCTGTTAAGAGCATATTTCTGATTTCTTTTCATTGCTCTTCTAGATTCTTTTCTCCCAGTCAGTTCTCCTGTTTGTGAATACTAACCGCTGCACTCGCATTCTGTCTATTCACCGTGTTTATCATCATCAGAAGTAATACACTATCACAACGGAGCTTTGTTGTCTGTGTTATTTTTGGCACGTAACTGAAAAACCTATTGTTGCATTTTAGACAAAAAAGCATGACACTGAAAAACAGGCAGATTTGGTTCACTTGTAGTTTATAGAGGTAGTAAAGAAAAGGGAACAGGCGAAATCCAGGCTCAGTTGGTCAGAAGTAATCTAATCAGAGTCCGGATATCAAACTGAGTCAAAAATGAATTCACAAACTGGATTATATCGTGTAATCCAGTCTCGGTTTTGATCTGGATGAAACCTTCAGTATGTGTTCTTTAAATCTTTTTTTTTGGTAGGATTGAGATACCTGTGATCCAAAAAAACATCAGGATTATCCTCATTTCAGCAGAAAGGTGGATTTCAGGAACAAAATGAAGTAAAACTTCAAAACTGTTGCACAACAATACATCATATAGTAAATTTATTTATATTATGTACATAATTTGTTTTTTCCCTAAGCGGATAAAGAAGACATTTGACTACCTATTAAGCCTCGGTACAGCTGTCAATATCAAACAAGGATGATGATGCCTTTAAGTTACTTGTTAAACGAGAACCCAAAGTACCACAACCGCAGTAAACCAAAGACAGACTTGAGATCTATCCCTCTCAAAAAACTTTGAAGAATTAAGAATGTTCTTTATTTTGTTAACTATTGGAACTTTTAATGATTTAAAACACACGTTCAAAATACCCACAGTGCAATATACATAGTATAATATACACAAGTTTTGACCAGATAAAGGCTTTAGCTGAAACATAATAGGATCAACAAAGTCATTAGGATTCAGTCAGCGTGAAAGGACAACATCTGATGACAACCCAGTCAAAAGTAAAGACATTTCATTTAAAACCACAGATGGTAAATTAGTGGTGCTTGAGGAAAAATGAAAGCATTTCTAAAGTCTTGAGGAATCGTCTTCTGAGACTCACGAAGGTCTCTTCATGTCACTTAAAGAGAAGAACCAGCGAAGATCACCACTGTTATTCTGAGGTATTACCTTTACTGGTAGCTCAGGATAACTCCGCTCTGTCCAGCGTTTCATGTGGTGTCACTGGTTGCTTTAGTTAGAAAATCAACCATGAAAATGATATGGGTGACAAATTAAAGGAAAAATGGTTCACTGTAAAAAAAAAAAAAAAATACAGAGTTGTTCTGATTGATCACCTGAGTGGTCTCTTTCAGGATGACAATGCTTCCATCCACATGGTGCAAATGGTCACTGAGTGGTTTGATGAAAACGATTTGAATCATATGCTATGACCTTCACGGTCAACTGAGCCCATCCCGTTTGAACACCTATGGACAGCACTCTTTACCACCATCATCAAAACTCCAACTGAGGGAATATCTTTTGTAAGAATGATGATTCATCCCTCCAGTAGAGTTGCAGAGACTTGGAGAATCAATGCAAAGGTGAACTGAAGCTGTTCTAGTAGCATGTGGTGGCCCAACACCTTATTAAGACACTTTCTGCTGCTTTTCCCTTTAATTTGTCACCCATCTGTAAGTGGATCAAAACTGCATCCTGCATTCATCAGATCTCACCTGATTTAAAACCCCAACCATCATCATCCAAACACTGAGGGACAGATGGAATATCTTTGGGAAGAATGGTGTTTATCTAGGTTATGCTTTTAATTTGTCACTCGTCTGTATTTCAGTTCTGTTTTCTCCATATTCTGTCTGGTTTCATTTCATCTTCGGTTAAGATTCTATTTTCTTCAATGCACTACACACCTCTTTCTCCTGTGTACTAGCTAGTAAACATACAGTTTGTATACATAAAAATACAATCATATTGCACATGTATATTTACTGCCAAAGTGTTGTTTCATTGAAAAGGCTCAAGACAAGTGAGATGATTCATGCTATTCCACCAGGAGCGCAGGATGACACATGCAGTTTCACAAGAACTCAACATTTGTGTCACCACCCACTCAACCGTTTGCAACACTTTTTGAAACCTCAACAACATGCAAACACACGCTCTACCGCTGTCTTTCACAAACACAGACAAGCGTGTGTGCTCATAAACAAGTTATTTAATTCACAGTGAGAGCTGAGTCAGTGCCAGCAGACTTGTCTCCCACTTAGAAATATCTTCACTCGTTCACATTATTATTTTTATTCCCGTGGAAACACACACAGGCGATGTCAACCCAGTTCTCCTGAATGATTAGAATAAACTAAATGAAACATCTTATACTGCAAATGAATGGCTGATCTTTATGGAAACACTTAAATATTTCTTTAATAAAGACATCAAGCATTATAAGACTTTTTCAATATGATTCTAAAAAATTTTACTACTTTCAAGGCACCAAATATTTGGAACAAAGTGTTTGTTGCATTGCTTATTGTAATACATTTCCTTATTGAAATATGTCTTTCATGTGTTAATGCTTAAATTGAACTGACCTCATTCTCATATAGACTGATAGTAGCTTTGTAGGTATTGATTTGCTTGTTCTGGTTAAGTTTTGAAAAAAAATTGAAAATCTCTTATTAATTCTCTTAGCTAATCATCTCTAGTCCAAATCATTTGACAAAGTTAGTTGAATCTAACTAATTTATTTAAGTTAACTAAGTTGACAAAACAAGAGGACTAGATGGAGTCAAGTTGAGCCAACAAGTTATTTTTACAGTGTATTTCAAGTCATTGTATATAAACGATGGTAGACAGTAATACTTAGGGAGTGCTTGATGACAGTTTTGGTTTTCTCACATTAAATTTAAATGATTTTGTGGTTTATATGTGATACTAGTAGCACTGTAACTTACACTAACAACACCAACAAAGACTCAGACCTGAAACATCTGCACGTGCACCATTCCCCTGCTGCGTCAACGGGTAGAGAGTAACAGGAGGGCTGTAAATATGGTAAGTTGAGTGCATCATCCTTTGCAATAGCATCACCCAGTGGAGATTCATAACATAACAGTTCGCGTGACATGACGGTTGTGTTGTTATGTCTGGTGCCATGAACCCTTATGAGGGGGCAGATAGTGTTGTTTGGCAGCAGAAAAATGTAAAAATGGATATTACAGAAGCAGGAGTGGGTGTGAAGAAAGTTAGTAATTAAATTCCTAATGACACAAAAGAAAAAAGTGAAGCTCAAGCAAGGTATTCAACTGAATGGACCTAAGTTTAAAATGAAATAAAAAAATATGAACCAAAGCTGCAGGCTCATAAAAAGCTGCCAAATCCTCTCTTACTCTCTACTGATTCACTGACCTGATGGTCTTCCGCCTCACCTGCAAAAATCCTACCACCTGGCCAGGTAAAGTACCCCAAAATCTGAATATGTAAGAAAGGTATTACCTGGTTTTGTCACATCCAGCTCCAGCTGCAGTTTGATTTATTTTGCTTTTTGTTCATTTTACTCCCGTCGTTTGGGTCTGCATCTTGGGTCCTTCACTCACTGTTCAGTCTGACATACACCTGAAACTATGGGCACATACACCGATCAGGCATAGCATTATGACCACCTGCCTAATATTGTGTTGGTCCCCCTTATGTGGTCAAAAATGCTCTGAACCATTGGGCATGGACAAGAGGACCTCTCAGGGTGTCCTATGGGGTCTGGCACCAGGACGTTGGCAGTGGATCCTTTGGGTACTCTGGCTTGTGCAGTGGGGCCTCTGTCAATCAGACTTGTTCCACTGCATCCTGTTGATGCTTGATCCGAATGGGGTCTAGGAAGTTTGGAGGTCAAATCAACATCTTGGGGCATTGTCATGTTGCTCAAGATGTTCCTGATTGGTTGATGTTTTTGCCATGTGGTGGGGTGCATTTTCCTGTGGGGGTAGGCCAGTGACATTTGGGATTTCCATTTGCATGAGGGAGTGTGCTTGTTCTGGGACAATGTTTATTTAGGTGTCTAAGTCTCATCAACACGGATGCCAAAATCCAAGGTTTTCCAGCAGAACACCACA
>OMNN01052681.1:0-13700 GCA_900302755.1 Chromis chromis
CACGCACGCACACACACACACACACACACACACACACACACACGCACACACACACACACGCAAACAAACACACACACACACACACACACACGCACACGCCCACGCCCACACACACACACACACACACACACACACACACACACACACAGACACATATGCACACACACGCATCATCCCTCCCTTAATTCTTACTCTTTCCCTGCTCTGTGTTAGACAGATGCATCAGTGGGACAATAATGGAGCGCAGAGGCATATGAGTGAGTCCTGAGATGACAGAGAGCCTGGCGTCCCCAAATCCCCCTCTACTGCACCATGGCTCTTTGTCACGGTATAATCCTTCCACACTCGCTGAGAAGCCAAGAAGAAAAATCAGAGAGAGAGAGAGAGAGAGAGAGAGAGAGAGAGAGAGAGAGAGTGGCAAGAAAAAGACAAGGAAAGAAAAAACATATTTAGCAGATCTATAGTTATAGCTGATCAACAAATGGCAATGTAAGCTAAAAAGGAGATTAGAGAACAGATTTAAAAGAGGTGAGCTACGCTGAGAGGGAGTCACTAAAAGAATAAAAGAAAACAGCTTGAGGGAAGGGCTATGACTCAGCTGCATAGGCAATTAGGGCAAGGTGCAATTCTTAGACAGAATCCAAATTAAAGGCAGGCATTTAGAAACTGTGCAAGGGAGAGAGCAAGGGACAACGAGAACAGGGAGAGAGTCGAGTCGGTGGCTGTTGTGTGTGGGTAAAAGGAGAGCGAAAGAAAGAGGGGAGGGGGGGGAGCCAAAATGAAAATAAGTAAGAGTGGAAGACTAAAGCAATTAGCTCATTTGAGTTGACAGAGCAGAGCCAGAGTGTTTGGAAGTGATAAGGTAGTAAATGTGCAGCACAGGCAGAAGGCGAAACAACTGCATCTTCTCATCCCCCCCTATTAATACTACTGACACACCATTGAACACTCTTGTTTCCAACATAGTCATTTCTAAGCAAATACATACAGGCACACACACACATTCGCCTGGAGCACATTTGCTGGTGCTAATGGTCTGCGTAATTCAAACACAACAGAATTAGTGTTGAAATAAAAACACATTTATGCCCTCCGTGTTTGTCAGCAGGTTATTTTCAAGCTGATAGCTTGAATTTGTGAGAGTGATTTGGAGGGTAATCTTCTGTGTATTAAGATAAATGCTTCTCTTAGGAACAAATAATTATCCCCCATACAGTAAAAAAAAACAAAAAAAACCTGTGCTCGTAACCTCTCATTGATATTTTTCTACGCTGCGAACAAATTAGGCCTCTATGTGTAGTCTGTTATGCAATGTGCATAATTGCCATTTATCATGCTTTCATTCGCTAATAGACTATGGGATTTGGCTCAGTGCAAGAACATGCAGTGGCCAATACAAACATGCACACAAACATGTGTATGTATGTAGTGCATAATGCTGATGGACATTTGTTCTGTTGCTATACATACTGAACATGTTTGGTGTGAGTTATTTTGTTGCAGTGATTGAAAACTCGTGACACCTACCTCTTATGAACAGCTGCCCTATTTTGAACATCAAGTAACTCTTTCTATGTATTGTCAGTGCAGCACATCAAATCCAACAACTGTAAAAGCAACAATAAATTCCCTGTAACATGCTATGCAAGTAATTAGCAATCTAGTTTATCAAAATAGCACGTAGAAGGTTAGAGGTGCACAATACTCTGCAGCTGCACTAAACAAAGTCTGCTATAAGCTACTAAATATGGCCTCAACCAAGCAGAGATTTATCTGTACAGTTATTTTCCTTTAAAAATGCTCCCCAGCTTTATGCTGCTTTAAAACAATGAAGGAATGTAGGTCATGCAGTTAGTCGGTGTCTCTTGATTCATGTTTTCACAGACTTCTGCAGTGAAGTAAAAAAGGCAGAGGGCACTAAAAATTCAGGACAGGTGTGTCTACCGAGATCTATTAAACAGATGTCATGTAAGCGAAAATGATGATTAAATTGGCAATAATTTATATTTTTTAAGAACAAAACAGTGAATGTGACAACAGAAAGTGTTTCATACAAATCTTTATGAAGCTTTATTGTGAATTTCTCACTGTTAAACTGCCCATTCCACAACTGTGTGTTCTGGTTTACTGCCACAGCCTAATTTTCAGCCACATGAACCAGCTGCCAGCTCAGCACACACACTGCAGACTAACTTAGCAGCTATCTGGTGAACGTAGTGGTGCATTTAGCAGGTAAAGAACCACATATTTCCCTCAAGAATTTGTGGAGACCAAAAACTGAGCTAAAAGAAGAGACAATGTTTAACTTACATTTATTAGGTGGCCAGAAAAACAAGTCTAGATGAATGTTAATGTAGCTCTGCAACTGCTGGATGTGTTGGTCATAATAACGTAAAAGGTGATGATATGTCAGTGGTGTTTACAACTTGTTTCCACAGGCTCCATCTATGAATTAGGTTAGCCATTGTCCATGTAAAAGCTTTGAAAATTCACTTAATGCTCATACTTATGCTGTTAAAATTAGAGGATTTTATCTTTAATATCACCTGAGCTAAGGGCAGTAAAATATTTATTTTAATAAGAAAACAAAGCTCGTGTTTGGCTTGTATCCCTGTTTCCTAACAACTTAGACATAATTATGTTTTATTCGTCACATAAATGACTTTGAAATACTACTAATAATAGTATGAAATGTCTTAAATCAATCAAGTCAAGTATTCAGGTCAAGTTGCACCTGCTGAAGAGGGTCATGGGATATGCTTAAAATAGTTAGTGGACCTTGAGTCAAGAACTAAATCCCAGCAAACGTGATGAATATGAAATAACATGCTCTACAATTTATTCGTCATCATTAATAATCACCACTGCTAGTCGCGATGGTAGCATTTAGGTCTGCCACCTTCTCACAGAATCAAGATATAACAACTAACATAATCCATGTGAGTATTTTGCAGGATTAACATTGCTCAGTTTATTTGAAAAGACTTCACTCTGGTGACAAGTTGATGCTACTGTAAAGTGTTTGCATTTTACAAATTCAACAAACAGCCTTACCTTCTCTGTGATTCTTAGGCCTGTGATGCTGAATCTAAAATGTTTCCTCACATTACTTCTCAGATGGTTTAAGGTTACAGCATTCAGCACTGCATTTTTTTTTTTTTTTTTTTTACAAATTTCAAATGGTAGTGTCATGTATCCAGTTTCACGAATGTGGCTCACATAATATATCAACATTGCTCAAAGTGTTTCTTGACAGCTTTCTCAAAAAACAAACAAACAAAAAAAACATGGTACAATTTGCCTTCAACCTCTGATTGTGTTAGCAGTTCAGAGTGATTCGACTTCACTTTCCTCTTTTGCCTACAAGCTACAAAGAATTGCTTGTACATGTTAAAAGCTTGTTTGGTGACACAGATCAGAACAAAAAGACATGTAAAGGTTACTACTACATTTGTGCAGTGTTATGGTGTTTATGTTGGATCTTCAGTGTCATTAGAAGAAGAAGAAACCTTTATTGTCACGAAATACATTTTTACAGCATTTGTGAAATTGTGTTTTTCGCATATCCCCAGTTGGGATTAGAGCGCAGGGTCAGCCAAGGTACGGCGCCCCTGGAGCAGTAAGGGTTAAAGGCCTTGCTCAAGGGCCCAAACAATGGCCCGCACTGGGTTTCGATCCTCTGACCTTCTGATCAGTAGCCCAGGGACTAAACCGTTGTGCTACCACTGCCCCATTACTTTATTAGATTGTGAAACCTGGTAAACTTGATAAATAGCTTCCCCCGAATTATGTGTCATATAACAATGAATTGCCATCGCAGCTCCGCTTTGTGCGATTTCTGGAAAGAAAAAAAAAAGTATAAATCATTACATTTTTCATTTTTCACATCTCTCTCCTCTATCTGGCACACCATGAACTCAACACATACCAGCCAGTGAATAGGCCCATTGAGCTTTATTTGGAGTGGCTGTCTAACCAAGGTCCTCAAAGTAAATATGAATACAGTACATTCTGTCAGGGTCACAGTAAGCTCCCTATTCACATAGCTCCATGTCTACCACAATTTCCTCAACAGCCAATCACCATTGCACTGGAATCCAGGGAAACCATAGCAACCCTGAGGCCTTGGATGTTATTGGCAGGGTCGATGGATTGAAAGAGAAAAGAGACGGAAGTCAAGTTTAAAGAAGAAAAAAAAAACAGCTGAATCTATGCAACTGCCAAAACTGTCGCTGAGCTGTGGAGATTTGACAGCGAGTCTGTCGATGAACCTGCGAGCTCAAATAGAGGCTGTTTCAGTGGCTCTTTCGTTTCATACAGTTCACAAAAATCTCTATGTGCCATTTGAAATTCCACTGAATCTTCTCTCCGTCTCTCGCTCACACACTCCCGCAATATGTCTGGGTTGGTTGGTGGTGAATCACTCGCCTTGCTCACTCCGAGAGCAGTGGATTGGTACCAGATGTGTCAGCGAGGGTGCGATGTGTTTGTGATTTTTGAAGATCTGCTGTGTTCGTAGCTATAACAGTTTCTTTGTTGAGTGAGATGAAGTCTGTGATAAATTAAAGTGCACGTTTATAGTTTTAACTGCAGTTGAGATGGTCTGACAAAAATAACATGAATACATAATTTGGGTAACACAATCCAGACATTCAGTGTGTGACTAAGCAAGAACTAAACTTAACATTGAAATCAACATAAATAATCAATTTAATTCTAATTACTGAGAGTTTTCCACTCAGTTCATCGGGACTGTATCTGTGTGGTCTGATTCTTTTTGTATCTCTCAGGCAAAAAAAGGCAATAATAATAAAAAATGAAAATATTTTAAAATTTATATTCTGTTTATGGATATATATATCAAAGAGGTACACTCTCACTTCAAACAAGTTGGAATAGTGAAGATAAAACACAAAAGCTTTGTCCCGTTTATAATTCACCATATTTACTGTCCATCATTTAATATTTCCCTGAATTATGAGTGAATAAATCCATCCACAATTTAGTGCCCTTAGAAAACCCACATGTAAATGAAAAGGTTGTGTCCCTGGCACGTACACTACTTTCTGGTAGTAATGCCACCACGTAATGCATCAGATTTTATATATATGGAAATGATCATTGTGCACCTCTCGCTGTCGGTGATGATGCAAAATGATGATGATTAGTGAGTGTCTGAAATCTCAATTTACGGCACTCATTCGATTAAGCCGGCAGTGAAGGGGAATAGTGGATGAATGAAAAGTGGGAGTGATTTCAGACAATACCACATACATAAATCTCCCTAATGAATTAACCAGAAGGATTCTACCTTAGGTAGATAAATTGCCAGTTCATCTAGGACTACACCACTTTTATTAACAGGATAATTAAGTAAAATAAATTTTCAGGGCTTTTTAAAATTGAATATGGGTGGTTGAATTTATTACAGGTCTATAGAACTAGATTTTCTGTGTGAACCCGTACACACAGATAAGATCACCACTATAAAAAAGTACATAACAGTTTCACTAATGCTATACCACCAACTTTTCCTCTGCCTTCTCACTGTAGGAAATAGAATGCAATGTCTAGAGTCCATAAATGTGCATTCATGTTTCTACTGGTGTTATTTCTTCTACCTGGTTTTTCTGATTGACTGTCAGCATATGTTCGGGTGTGCACTCTGCTTTTACCTGCGTAGCTGTTAATGCGAGAGGTTAAAACAACTGAACAGTGATAGTCACAGCGGCGGCGGATGCTCTCTTTCATACATACACACACGCACACACACACACACACACACACACACACACACACGAGTACAAGGAAAGAAATAGAGAGACAGACTGACTGGCAGAGAAAGAAACCTCCAGGAACAACCTCAAGTTGCTACCCCTTATCCAGAGCTGCAGTGGTTCAAAGTGAGCACGGTGGCCTACATTACAATGACAGTGACTTATACAGTATGGTACAGTACGCGCCGTGTCCACTTTAGGTAACACAATGGCAGTGACATAGTTTGCATACCAACATAGGGCAAAGTGTTTGACAGTATTTTTTTTACAGCAGTTTTATTTTGTATGTTATATGTGAGCATGCGTACATACAGTATGTGTGAGGGCTCTGCATGCTGACGTTTTAACCTTCAGTAAATCAGGGCAAGGGTGAGTGAATGTCCTTTCGTATTTTAGTTAAGTCTCATATCTTCCCCAGCTTGTGGCATTAAACCGGGAATCTGCCATAATTAGTTTATACAGTCAAAGTAATGATACCTTGGCAGCATCATATTTTTCAGGGTTATTTTTCTGCTGTGTTGCCTTTTTCGAGAATAAGGCCACTCATCTGTGATTATGTATGTATGCGTATATATATCCTTCCATAGTTTTTTTTATTTCAAGTCATTGAATCACTCAAACGTTCTCTGTTTTCTAGCTTAATGTGCCATACATGTCATATTTTAGTTAATTATGTAAAAAAATAAAAAGTGTTTGGAAAAACATGAAGAAAAAAGAAGCTATGAACACTAAAAATGGAAATCACCTGTTTGGAATGGCAATTGTTTTTGTAGATTATTTGTGAATAATATGTGTGTTTATATGTTGATGTAGATATGTGTGTGTGGCTGTTATCTCTTCTGTTTTATTTATCTCCTATCTTTGCTGTCTCATTTCGCCTTGACCCAAAACCAATAGTGAGCCTAATTGAAAAACACCACACAAATTGTTTTGACGCTCTGTCTCAAGGTCATTAATGTATTTTAAAATGTTTTTTCTTTTCATTTCTTAGTGTAATTATTGGTTAAAATGTGTTTATCATCTGGGGTAGAGATTTAGGTAGCTAGACATTTAACAGTGTGACCATAGACTCTCAGGTCGGGCCAGAGTATAGCAGTATGGTAAAAGAGTGCAGTCAGGTGAAGGCTGACTAATCAAGCGTTGAGAGAGGGATGAGAATTGAGTCTAGGCCATTTCTCACTTCTAAGAGTACCATGGATCATTTCTTGCAATCCCTTTGTGGGCACAAAGAGGCATCAGTCAGTGGAGAGACTGTGACAGAATTTCTGCGGCCTGCCACCTGACCAACACCTCTTACTGCCGGAGACTTCATTAACAGATATGGATCTAGAGGCTCAAGGACTTGTTCCCAACAAACCCTTAACCTCACAGAATGCCAGCCGTGGAGCCTTATCCCAGCCCTTTCCTGTTGTTTCTCTGCAGATCCTATCAAGCTGGAGTGAGACAAACTATACGGTGGCAGCTTAGCGATTCTTTTCACCTCTTCCATCCCTTGCCAATATGGATAGCGGGAGCGTCTGACACACTGCTTACTTCAAAAAGATGCATCCCGTCTTTGGCTGAAGCTTTATCAGTAACCCATTGGCTGAAAATCAATAGGAGTTGGGGGGAAACAGGTGGGCATTAGTGAGCATGCTCCAAAAGACTGCGCAAATCTGTGTGCCCAACAGATAACAAGAGAAATAGAGGACGGTGGAGGGGAGGAGGTGGCGGTCGAGAGGCTGCCTTAAAACACAATCCAACCATGCTGTATTGAAGGGGTTTCAGTCAATGATTTGAAGTCAATTAGCGAGTGAGAAAGGGCGGGGCCAGGGAAAAGGAGACGGCAGCACTTATGACAGGACATCTTCATAGCTCATTTGCAACAAGGCAACATGCAGCGGGATTCAAAGCATACGACTGACTCAGCTGCAGGAGATAAGACAGCAGCCACCCCAGAGAGAAGATTCATATTAACCCCGCTGATGTTGTCAGGTAAGGACTATTGCCTGGATCCTTGTTTTCAGTGGTTAACACATTGGCCATTGCACTCCACCCCTCAGCCTCTCACCCTCTACACTGAATCACCTGAATGGTTGATAGTATTATGTTAATTCCGCCCCTTTTACTGTTACCACTGAAGAGGAGGAGGAGGAAGAAAAAAAAGAAGAAAGTAAGTAGTTGTTAGTGTTTGTATGTGCCTGGTTATCAGGCACATTAAAGGCTTTAGAAACAGCCACTAGCCTCTTATGAGGCCACTAGCACGGCCAGAGCCACACTGTGCCGGGGAAATAATAAGAGTCTGCTCTTTTTCAACCCACACATACTGTAACAACCAAGAACATTCTGTTTTGCCAAAGCAAAGAGCCGCATTCACATTATGTTGGTGATTGAATATTCAGTAGCATATCGCTCTCACATTTTCTTGAAGAAACATTCGAGTTCCATCTGCTTGTGGAGGCCTACCTGTGCTCACTCACTGCCAGGTGTGCTGCCAGAAAAACACTCGTACCTCTTCATCCATCCATTTAGAGATGAGGAAACCTCCACAATCACCAGAGGTTTTTAATTTACGCAATATTATAATATTTCATATGCCTTAATTTGGATATACTACATGCTATTTATAAAAATACATATATTTAAAAAAAAAAATCAAACAAACTCCTGAGAAAACTGACTCTTACTCAACCTGTATTCAATTAAATACCCATCAAATAATGCCAGTAAGTGCCTCACAGCACATTATGAACGGTCTCTTGATGTTACAGGATGTCCAGCTTGGAGGTTGTAAATGACGCCTTGGTGTTCCTGTCAATTCACTGTGCTCCATAATTATTACAGGGGTCATACAATAATTTCCTCTTCATCCCCAAATAGCCTCAGCAGGAGCACGTTTGTACTGCACCATAAAACTTTTAAATGACCAGTGCCCTGCAGGAATGAATAGCATCTGTCAAAACTGGTACAAAATAAAGAGGACAAGTGCTTGTATGAAGGGCGACAGTGTAACATCACAGGTACAGTGTTTCAGAGACTAGTCACGGTAATTTATGGTAGCTGGCCTTTTAGCTGCATGACGTAAAGATCATTCAGATTGTTCAGAAGTGCACTGACACACACAGCATCTGCAAAAAAATAAATAATACAAATCAGTCTGATTTCCCATTGTTAGGTGGTATTTTGCAGTTTCATTCTGGCAGCACTTGAAGTGGGCTCGTGTTGTACGTCATATCATGATGAAGCACATTTTTACTCCTTATTTAAACACAATATGTTTGTTTTTTTTCTTCTCTTGATTAATGTCAGATTCAGATGATAAATGCAACCTGCAGGTGAGTATGTAAGGAAAGGAAACCCACAAACTGTAGAACTGTGGGATACATGTATTTTCCCCTTCACAGTCACTGAGAAATCAATGTTAAGAACTAAGCTGAGGCATCAAAGACCAACAGCCTATCTGACCTGCATAGAGCCCCACTGTGGGGTATAACGCAGCATTGTACACCAGTGACTTAAAGACCCATTCATGCAGACACTAAGTAAATGCATAGGACCGTAAGATGGGGGTTCGGGGTAGGATACGATTTACAATACTGCCTCCAGCCTTCACGATTAAACAACTTACACACAAATGGAAATATATTAAGAGAGAAGAAAAAACATCAGATGAAAGTGTTTCTGATTAGAGAAATACAAACCAAAGGTTTTTTATTTTTCATAGCCTCCTTTGTCTCTCCATAAAAATAGTGTTGCTAAAAATAAAATGTTAAAAGAAAAAGAAACACAAAGTAATGTTTCAATGTAGTCCATGGAAAAGCCCCGGTATCAGACATTCATTTTGTTTCACTTCAATCCTCTCTGTTTTTCTCCAAAAGCAGAACGGTCAGCAAAGCCCTGTATCACTGCACCACATGTCTGTTCCTTTGAAAAATTAGCATCGGAATGAGCCCTTGCAGAGACAAGTCAGGCAACTGCTGTAATGCATTACTAAATTAGCCCTAAACACTACACAAGCCATTAAGAAGCATGTCAAAACCTAAGGGAAAAAAACAATACAAAATGCAACCAATAACAGAAACAACCTATTTGCAACAACTGTTATTAGCCTGCATTCCACCTTTGCCAGTTGAAACAGTGGGGAATCATGTGCACACTAAATAAACATGTTTAGATACGCTACAACTAAGAAGCACTGGCACTGTCAAATAAACACAGCTTAGCTCCAGCGAACAGAGGGTTAAACCTTAGCTGCAGAAATTCACTGCAGTCCAAAAGCATTTGGCTGATAGCTACTGAACAGCACATTTTATCTGTGCCATTATGCTGCTATTGGACAAATGTTTGTATCTATCTAGATTTTGCTTGTGTGTCTTTTTGTGTTCCTTAGTCTGGAAATACCATTTTATTGCATATAATATTTGGCACAGTAAAAAGTGGAGCTTACATTTGGGGCTGTATTTAGAAACTGGTGCCTTTATAAAGAGTTTTTTTCTGCCTCCTAAATATGGTCAAAAACAAACTAAATGCCTCTTTTCCTACAGTAGACAGTACCACCTTCTATTTTCAATCAAAAAAAGCAATTCGTTATCTTTGTCTTTTTTTAAATAGAAGTCACCAGTTAATTGAAAATAGTTTCAAATTACTTTCTTTTCTAATATAATCTGCATGTCTCACCACTGCCTGACGGTAGTTTAATTTTATATATATTTATATTTTTTTCATATTTATATACTTATGTATAGGCATGTACAAGAAACAAAAAACTGTCTCTGTTTTGCACTTCTGTACAAAAGAAAGTTACCGTTTTGTTCTTTGTGCATTCTATTGCATGGACTGGTGAGCAGATAGGAGAGGAGAGGTTTGGGCAGAGTCAGAGATAGATCCACAGCGAGCATTACTCAGATCTGAGTCTCTTGAACCTTCTCCTTGCCGTGACTAGTCTTAATAACGTATGGATCAGCAATGGTGCTGATGTGGCTGTGATGCTGTCTGACTGAGCGATGAAGAGAGTTGTTCTGGGTCCAGTGGGCTCCGTAGCCCCCTTGGCGGGATGAGGAGGACACATACCCAGGCTTAAAGGTGTTGCTGTTATGTTCCACTAGTGTAGGCAGTACCAACCCTGTGTCATCAGAGCCACTAGATCCAGACGTGGGCGGTGGAACAGGAGGAACTTCTTCCTCCATCTGTATGATTTCTATGGTCCTGGCTGCTGCCACCGTGCTCCTCTGTTGATGCCTCTTACGCAACTTATAGAATGCTATCAACATGGCAGCTGCCAGCAACGTAACAGCAACAAAACAGCCAATGATGATTTTGGTGGTTTTCATCACCTCATCCAGGCTTGCAGCTGGCCCACTAGGGACTCTGGCAGTGGGAATTGATACCTGCCTTGGAGTCTGAGTGTTTGGAAACAGCACAGTAGGTGTGGAGATAAAGACAGGTTGAAAGACAGAAGGTGAGGCAGGGACAGTAGGCTTGGGTTTAGGGGTCTCCTCCACTGTGGGCTCCAAAACTTCCACTGTTACTGTGGTGAAGTATGACAGATTTGATGTGTTGAGTTCGGCGTTGCTGACATTTAGATAGGCCGAGGCGTTGGAATTTCCTGCCATGTTGCTCACCATGCAGGTGTAGACACCTGTGTCTGTCGGGAGGACATTGGAGAAGTTCAGAGTTCCATCATTCAGGACAGATATCCTCGGGTGAGCTGAGCCGTGGGTCAATACAGTACCATTGGGGAGAAGCCATCGGACTGAGCTCATGGCAGCTGTGCGACACTTCAGTTCTGCCACTCTCGCTGCCGAAATGTTCAGATCTCTCGGAGCATCAAGTATGAATGGTGCTGAACACTGAAAGGTCGTCTGATCGACCTCCACCAGGTATCGTCCTCTCATGTGGACTGGGGTGTGGCAGCGTCCACAGCAGGTGGAATTTGTGGGAATGTATTCTCTGAGCCACCAAGAGAGCCACACCACATCACAGTCACATCGCCAAGGGTTGTGGTGTAAGTGTAGCTCCACCAGGTACTGTAGAGGGGTGAAGAGGTTATGGGGCAGGGACGACAGGTTATTATGGGCTAGATTGAGCTCCACCAAGGCTGTGATGTCATCAAATGCATTCCTTTCGATGGTGGTAATGGCAGAGTTCATAATCCACAGTTTACGTAAATTCTTGAGCCCACGGAAGGCCCCGGGCTTCAGTTCAGGAAAAACATTCTCTGATATCTCTAACTCCTCCAATCCCACCAGCGGTGACAGATGAGGAAACTCCCTCAGATTACACATCCCCAAGTTCAGGTACTTGAGGTTATGAAGGCCCTCGAATGCCCCGTCGGAGATGTACTCCAACTTCCTCAGCTCTCCCAGGTCCAGTCTCATGAGAGAGGGGACGCGGTTGAAGGCATAGGAGGGGATGCTCTCAATGGGATTGTTTCTGAGCCACAATTCTCTCAACTTTGACAGATACTCAAAAGCCCCACTGGGTATGACTGTCAGTCTGTTGTCGAACAGCTCCAGGGTATTGAGACTGGTCAGGCCATTGAAAGCCCCCACTTCAATCTGCCTGATAGCATTCCTGCCCAACTGTAGTACCTCCAGGTGATGCAGGTGTCTGAAGGTATCTGCCTGTATGGTCTCTATGCTGTTTTCCATCAGATTCAGGTACCTGGTGTTGGCCGGGATGTTCGGCGGGACCCTGATCAGGCCTCTGCGGGTGCACACCACCTTGCTGAGCTGGTTGGTGCAGGAGCACACACCTGGACAGTTCTGTGGGTTAACTGAGCCCAACTCAGGACCTGTGGACTGGCACATACTGAGAGCAGGCACCATGAGTGAGAGCACGGCAAGCAGGGCTGCGTTCCAGGTAGGCTGCACACTAACCTGGCCCAGAGGACTCATGGTGTGGAGGGCTCATTATTCTGCATGGTGGGGGGAGACGGCACACACCAAAGGACAGACCACCCTAGCCTGGCTGGAGCAACTCAAGGCTCCCAAGTTCCATCGACAGTGCAGGGAGATGCTACATGGAAATTGTTGTGTGTGGGAATGAGGGGAGAAAAGAGGGACAGGCAGGGAGACAGAGTGAGAGAGATTAATACAAGAGAAGTAGCAAGGGGGAAAAGCAGTACAGCAATGTAAGAAAAAAGGTTAAGTAACAGTATATCAGTGACGTACCTCATTAGTTTGAAAGTGCTCCTTTTTGCCTCTTTCCAAATGTTAAAACCAGCAGTCATGCATCACATTTTGTTTATAAATCCTTTCCATTGAGTGGCAGGAGACTGATGCTCTCTTGCTTTCCCTTTTTCTTTTTGAAAAAGTGAGGTGGCCCTCTATTAGCCAAGGGTACAAAATGGCTCCTGGTATTTAAGACTGATAACAGCATGGAAAACACTCACAGGCAGAGGTAAGGCCATGAAGGCTTGGCAGGTGCCTGGATCCCTTCTGCCCCCACTAACTGCCCCCCTGCCAGGCTGCAGACTCCAAAATGCAGCACCACTGAGGATAAATCACAATGATCCATAACGCGTCAGAGGAGGAGAGAAGAAGAAGAAGTGACCAAGTGAAATAAATTTCAGAAAAAAAAGAAAAAAGAAAATCCCCTCTTCTGTCGGCTCCTGATACATGTGTTGGCTCGTCGGCTGGTCGCCTGTTTTTTTTTAGGGGGGGTTGGATGGGAGAGAGAGAGACCTCCCTCACTGTGACTTTGCCAAGGGCTTGTCGGTCGCTGATTAGCCCTGTTGTGACAGAGACTGAGAGACAGGAGAAGAGAGAGGAGAAAAAAAAGGCTTTAAAAAACTCCGGGCACAGTCATCTCCCTCTCTCCCTCGCTCCTCTCTCCTCCTCCTCCTGTGCGCCTCTTGCTTCTTTTCCCAACGCTTGGGCTGGCCCTGGTCAGAGCAGCTGCAGGCTGCCGTGTGCACAGTTAGCAGTAATCCGTCTATTCCTC
>OMNN01052683.1:0-12651 GCA_900302755.1 Chromis chromis
CTTATCATGTATAACCAGTTACTCAGGTTATAAATTACTCCAATTCTTGTAAAATGAATTGATATGCATCACAACATAAGTATTTTAGTGCTATGAGAGAATTATCCATCATGAACTCCATATAACAATTTCCATGTTATATAAACAATGAAATGGTTTCTTTTTAAGCACTATCTTTTTAAACAGTTTTTACATGTAACTTATTCTCCTTTAATTGTACACCTTTTTAATCTATTTAACCTTTTAAACATCTGATGAACTATAACACTATTTATTTAATATATGCATTTTAACAACCACAATGAAATAAATCAAAATGCATTTGTGCAAACATCATAATGAGTGAATACTCCTTTAACAAAATTATCTAAATACAAGAAATGGGTGCAATGCACCTTTAATGCAGCACCGCACTATCACTGCTGTGCTGTTAAATTAGCTTAGCTGAGATCGCTGCAGTATTAGCATTCATATTAAACTGCATTGACAAGATATGCGTTAGCATAGCGGCTAGCGCTATTAGCGATCTTTTTAAAAGACATTCTAACAAATTACAGTGATACAGTCTGTACCACGGTAGTGTTAAACATTTGGCATCAGTACCATAACTCCGATTGGTTTTAAGAAAAGTATCAGAACAAGACATCGTGAGGTCAACTAGTTTCAACAAGCTAACACGGAGGTTTAGCCTATTAGCAACATAGAGCTATGCTTACCGGAGCTCACAACGAGAGGGCCAACAAGACAGATGCGGCTCCTCAGGTTCACTTTCACACACACAAATCAGTTCCTAATAAACAGACAACTTATTAGCGATTGATATGAGGATATTAATCATGGATTTATGACTTTTATATCGTATTTTCATACCGGGAAGTCTTAAGCTTGTTCGGAGCGACCGTTCAGGATGACGTCTCAGCCCGAAAAGGAAGAGACCTTGAAAGTGCGCGCTAACATAGGGACACAGAGTAGGTGCGCCACCTACTGTTCTGGCGTGAGATTACACCTCTAACTGAGACATGTAGGTTTTAGTAATCCTATATTCACGTGGGTTACACATGCTTTCTTCTGAAACCTAACCAAATGATTTTGGTGCCTAAACTTAACCAAGCTACTAACATGTACTTCTCACTATGAAGGTGTTAACCAAAGTATGGAGTTTTCGTTTTTGGTACCTAAACCTAACCAAAGATTGAGTGAAAACAAAGCGTATACCGACACAGGATGTGAACCCTGGTCTCCTGGGTGAAAATCCTGTGAAAATCCATTTGCTCTTTCAAAATGTAATTGAGAATGCAGTTTAGTTGTATAGGAATGTAATATTGTGGAGTCTGGAATGGTCTATGAGGACCTGCTTTTGTGGGTATAATACACGCCTGTCGTTTGGCAACTTGATTAAGCAAATTAAGAAACAAAGTCACACTCTTTGTAGCCAGGATGAAGTTTTTAAAGGGAAAACCTAACCAGTTAAGGTGGATAAAAAATTTAAGCAACTGTTCAAAATGACAAAGTGTCTCAGAGAATTCTAAAATCTAGAAAGCAGTATGTAACACATTTAGACCTTATATTTACACAGGTAAATGAATACAGAATATAGTGATGCTGGGGATGTTCCCATGACATTTATCACAGGAACAAGCTGTCATGTGATTAGCACAGATCAAAGCATCTCAGTGGAGGAAGGAATGCTTCAGAAGTCGAGCTCCGGAGCCCGGCTGACTTATTGTGTTGTACCACACGTGACACAGATTCTTGTTAAGGTATAGCACACGCACACACGAGTTCCAGCTACACAACATGTCCTCCAAGCACACACTGTGCAGATGTGAAGCTGGCAGAAGTATTAGCCCAGCTGGCAGTGTGTGCATCTCAATGGCATACTGGGGTTCTGTTGAAATTATAGATGTGCCAACAGATGTTTGGCAGCGATGTTACGGGTGTGTGCCACCGCCTGCATGTTTGTCTGCGTGTTCCAGCGTGTGCTTGTATGCACACTTGCATTTGTTTGCGCGCGCTTTCCAAACGTTGTGTTTGGTTGTCCTTTGCATGTGTGCGTACAATTTGTGTTCATCTCTCCATGGCTTTGAGAGATTGTGTGTGTGTGTGTGTGTGTGTGTGTGTGTGTGTGTGTGTGTGTGTGTGTGTGTGCGTGCGTGCGCACGTGTGTGTGCGTGTGTGTGTGTGTGTGTATAGCCCATGGAGATGAATTAGAGGAATTTAGAATTTATGTGAGTGGTTGAACACGAGCAGCCGCCAGTGGTTCTCCTTGCAATATTGATAGTGCATTGTAACTGGAAGCAACTGAAGCCTTGGGCAGAATAAAATACAAGAGGGAATAAAATAAAGATAAAGAAGGAGAAGGTGATTAGGGAAAGAAAAAAACAGAGTGGAGGCAGTGGAGAAGAGGTGAGAGTTTGACAGAGGGATCGAAGAGGATGAAAATGTAGGGAGTAAAGTGGCACATGGGAGCGGAGAGGTGGAATCATAATGCAGAAGGAATTAGAGAGACAGGTTATATAATTTTATTGTATTTTTTTTCCGAAAGAGTAAAAGGGTAGCAAAAGGGATGAGGTTGAATGTGGATGAGGGAGATATAGATGAAGACTGAGCTGTGTCAGGCATGGGGGAAGGCAGTCACAGAAATGCCAAGAGACATTAGAAGAGAAATAAAAAGTGCAAATGCAATCTCAAGAGCTTTAAAAGAAAAAAATAAACTAACTGCTGCTTCCCATGAGCGTTTACTACTGTACTCTCTTTTAACATGTAATTATTAAAACCTTTTCCTCTGAACAATCATCATTGTACCAGACCACCCACTGGCCTCTCCTCTTATAATCACATCAGTGGCACACTTTTTACCTTCGCTGCTGTCATTCACTTCCAGCATGCGCTGACAGAAATGACAGGCATAGCAAAGCACAGGAGGAGGGCAGGAAGGAGAGGAGGGAAAAAAAGAAAAAGACTTGATGGAAGAGTAAAAAAAAAGGCAGTGGGAGGAAGTACTGTACATTTCAAATGGGAGGATGAAGACGTTGGAACAGAAGGAGAAAACAGAGGGAGCGGGGTGGGGAAAAGGGAAGGAAGGATCAGATACAACATGAGGGCGAAGGATGAGGAGGGAGGAGAAGGAACATCTGCAAGTGATGGCAAGAAAGCGAGCGCTGCATGAGGATAAATGAGGTTTACGACAGTTTGGAACAAGGAGGAACGTTGAACAGCAGAGGGCTGCAGAGGAAGTAAAAGTGAGAGATGGAGTGAGAACAAGTGAGTCTGACAAAGAGAGAGAGAGAGAGAGAAAGAGGGACTGAAATAGAGGAGCCAAAGGAGATAGACACTATTGCCATAATTAAAGCTGAGGATGAG
The DNA here is from genome assembly GCA_900302755.1 of Chromis chromis. Classification (NCBI taxonomy): domain Eukaryota; kingdom Metazoa; phylum Chordata; class Actinopteri; family Pomacentridae; genus Chromis; species Chromis chromis. Next base: position 3,364 of record OMNN01052683.1, read on the forward strand.
GTCACTGCCGGGGACATGGTGCGACTTTAATAGCCCAGAGATTTGGCCAGAGTCCCATCGGCCCTTTAACTCTGCATTAAGCTGATTACCCCCACATTTAACCAAAAATCACCGCCCACACTCGCTTCTCGCCTAATATCACTTTAACTAAAACATTTTTCGGGGGGTGGGGCGGGGTCTTCAGGGCGGCAGCGAAACACAGAGAAAGAGAGCAGAGGCCGCCGCATAAAATCCATTTCATTTGTGTGTTTTTATCGCATAGTCAAAGTCACTGCGCATCACTAATACTCTGCAATTGTTGTTGTTGTTTTTTTTAATAGACCATTTGTTCCATTTTTTTTCCCCCTCCGAGTGCTACAAGTGGACCACTTGAATTATACACAGTGTGTGCAAGCTTGCATTGTTTCCTGAGATGAATGGTTGACTTGTCGACGCACTCTGTGGAAGGGTTAGGTGCACTAGGGTTTAATACCAATAATTGCAGCTTTCGGTGAATGACTCATTGTTTTAATGCAGCTGTGGTTAACATCGCAATCATCAAAAGGATTCTCTGCGTGTTTGTTCACAGAGTGCAGCTCAGAAAGAAGAAAAAAAAGGCAGATAGACACACAACGCTCAGTGTCTTTCTCATGCACACTCATATCCAGTGGCCTATGAGCGAACTCCTGACCCCAATCATCTTTATTAATTTAAGCGATTGAACAATTGGAGTAATGTGCGTGAGAGCGCTGCAGTGCAATTTCTAAACGCATGAACACATTAGAGATCAGACATTATAGCATCTATCCACAATTTATAATGTGCAATATGAATTAAAACTTCAGCAAAGCATCTGTTACAAAAATCAGAGCAACACATGACAGTCAATGAATTCGTCAAACTTCCAATCCTTCATCACAAGGACAGTATTTAAGCTCAAGGAGGTTAATTTATTTTCCATTTGTCATGTAAAAAACCTGCAGTTCTTCTGTATAATCTCAGGGTTGATTTAAAAATTTATTTATTTTTTTTTACATACCTAGCACGTAATTTCCAAGGCAATAATTTCCATACACATTCTAGTTGACCTACGTTGTATCCTAAATAGGTCACTACACTGTTTCCATAACAAGTAAAGCCCCAGTGTTTAACTTATTAATCAATTATTACAATTAATCGGCATCTATTTTAACCATCTAATCACCATTGAAGTTAATATCACTTTGATTTTCATGAAACCAGACCAATTTGTTCATACAATTTATGATTTATTTCCCTTTCTGCAATAGTCCTTCAGTTTATTTACATTCTAGCTCACTGTAGTAATCCACCTTTTCTTGGCTGGATTGAAGTTATCCTCACATGCACAAGAAACTCTGTAATAATACACAATCAGAGCTGTGTTACTAATGCTAACCCAACATTTCCTATGGCCACCAGTTCACATTTAAAGCATTTTAAATGGCAAAACAAGGGATGACCTCAATTGTGAAGCTGTCCCAGGAATTGGGAATATACTGAATGTTACAAAGCAAGAGAACACTTAGTCTTTGCTTTTCTCACAGCTTTTAAATTTTGTGGGTGTAATAGAAGAAGCAGGGACACTGAGCTGTTAGATGAACAGCTGCAAAACACATGGTTGCACACCTCCAACTTCTCAGCGTGTCAAACTTTACTGAGCTCGGCTGTTGTGTGAAAACTACTCACCACACTTGTGGTATGAAGTCGGATTATGTTTGCTTATGGAACGATGAAATTATTCAGTAGAAAATGTGGGTCTGAGCAGCTGCGCTGGCAGTTTAAACACAAGAGAACACCAACCAGTAACGAGACTATAGTAACATAGACCATTTTGTTTCCCCAGAATTCTGAGATACGTAGTATTAAACCACATTTGCTCAACTAGAGTTAGTGCCTCAAATGGTCTCTCTTTTGTTTTTCCTTTAAAGCAAAAATGACAACCACTCATTTGAAAGGATTTTCTGATAACTGGACCAATGGTCAGATAAACCAAGAAATTTGAATACATTAACTTGCCATTTTCCACTTTTTCTGCCATTTAATTGACCAAGCTGTTAACCAGCAGAACCCCAAGCAGTTTGGGGGCATTTTTTGCTCGTATCACATTATTTTCACTCACTTTAGGCTCATTTTTCACTACAGTATAACATCTTGCAAGTCTATGGAAACAGCACAACCACAGCTAGAAGTAGAGAGAGGTCAATGTTCAAAAATGTTTTCTGTACAGTATAACAAAGCTACAATTCCATAAATCCTATATAAAGAAAAACAAAAAATAAAAATAAATAAAAGTTGAATGTCTTGGACTTTTCATTTTACAAAAAATGCGAAAAAAAAAAAGTTTTCCAACTGCCCACAGGTGTTATTAATACTGGGGAAAATGGTGAATCTACATACCATAGATATTTTACTTTTTAAAATTTTTTTTATTTATTTTTTTGCTGTCATACTTGTTTCCTTTCACAATACACAGTCCACAGTTCAGCCCAGTTCATCCAAAACCTCTAAAAATTTGACATGCAAGACTGTTGATTGTAGTGTTGAGGAGTGCAGAATTTTTATTGTTATTTACAGAATTGGGTTAGGGCAAACTATTTATTTTTGGTTTCAAATCTGATGATTCTTCCTGATTGTACAGTTTCTGGCTCTGATAAATGGTGTAATTTTAAAGATGTTTTTTTGTTTTGTTTTTTTTAAACATGCCTGTCAATTCCAACAGCAGGTTCTTGGGTTCAGAGGATTAAATTGGTTAAGCAAGAAAACAATTCTATGAAAAAGAGATAATAAAAATAATTGTTGCTGTCCTAACATGAAACACTCAATAGTTAAGTTACAAAATAACGTAACTATAATCTATTTAAAGCAAACACTATGTTGCTGGATGTTTAGGAAAAAGTAAAGTATATGAAGGCAAAACAATAGGGCATATACTCATTCTGAACACACAATGCAGGGTAAATGCTTAATGTACAAGTTAGTAAATGGTGCAGATGGTGATTCCAAACTCTCAATTTCATGATTATGCTGACAATTACTTCTGGCCCACGTAAGGCTGGGCCCGGCATGTCACCTGCCTCTATAATGAACATGTGCATGTGTGTATATTTGCACATATCTGCACACAATTGTGCTGTGGCAAAGGCCCCAGGTAGGTGGGCGTCAGGCTTCTTTCCAGTACCCCACATATCTGGTGTTCACACTTGGCTGAACCTGCAGAACCTTCCTTGGTTACATGCAAGCCCCCGGTCTCTCTCTCTCTCACACTGCTCTCTGTTATTCTCCGTCTCTTTGCAGGCACAGGATTAACATAGCAGGGTGGAAGCACTTCAGCTAAATCTCCCCTCCCCTGCAGCGCCCGTGCTGCTTGGACTGCTCTGGATTGAAGCTCACCACTCAGAGACGAGTCTTAGCACAAAGTGGTGTGTGAGAAACACGTCTGGAGTGCTGGGTCATGAGCCTCCTTTTAGCACCAAGAATATGCACTACCGGCAGGTTAACTTTCCCACTGACAGCAGCATGTCTGACATGTTCACACAACTTCTCCATCCGCACTTGCTTCCCATTGACAGAGGCGAAAATACAGTCATCCAGTGCTCCCTGTACTCTCAGTTCACGCTAGCAAATGACTCGTGCCACTAAAAAAGACTCACTTGTGCAAACAAGCAGAATAAAGATTTATTTATTTTGCAAAATTTTAATGAGAGGATTGTTGCGAGTAGCGACCTGTCAGCGGCGATATTAATGCTTTCCCCTCTGCAGCACATTCATTCACATTCAGTGTACTCGTCATATCTAAATACACTCCTCGTCTATGTCGCCTCTCCCGTCTCTTTCTGATCCTTTGATATCTGCATTGACTTCAAAGCAGTGGGCTACAGCATTACCTGATGCTAATAGTCCACATGAAAGAGAATCTGTATGAGGTGTGAGCGTCGGGGACTGACGGAGCCTCTTGGGGGGACCCCCCTCTCTTCTCCGTCAGCCCAGACAGTCTATTCCCCAGCTTCTAGTTAGTGGTGACTTCTAAAAGACCTTCAGAGATGCAGGGGAGAGATAGCATGCATACACCAGTGGGCTGCAGACCTTTTAAACATGAGCCACAGGACAGTGAAGGCCAGTTCAAAAGGATTTATGCTGTTCGAGCCCTGATATATTACTTGGATGTGGTTTGGCTTGAGTGACTTGACAAATATGAAGTCGGAAGCTTTAGTATTGGAGTGTAGTCCAGTCAACAAGAGTTGAGTCACTCCTCTGGGACAATAGGAATATTATAATTCAGCACTACTGCTTGAAGTGGTCCACTAGTTAGCATAGCTATACATCATCCTGCCAGACACAGGAGTGTTGAGGTTGAGACTGGCTGCAGACTCACTCGCAGGAGATAGGACCTTATTAGCATGAAGATAGCTTCAACGTACAATGATTTATTAAACCTAATATAAATCTTACTGGACATTAAAATGTAGAGGCGGGGTGGTCATCTTATGTATTTTGGAGCTGAAATAAAAGTTATTCATCCCAAAAGCTCAGCTGCTGAGTGATCAAGTAGTCAATTCACACCACCCTGGGGCAAATTTGTGTCTTTACATTGACTTTGTATGTAATTGTGCCAATTTAAAGCTGTACTTCTTCTGCTGCTCCAATAAAAAAAACTTACTAAATACTATTTATTACTGTGAATTGTGATGCAAGATGTGTCTAATACCAGTCTACTTCAATAATAGTTTCAATTTAATAATAACATAGCAGGGTATGTACTTTCTGCCAGTTTCATTACAGCTGTTAAAGACTTCATATCCACAGGGACTATTAATATTATTCCATTTACAAACGCAGACAAAAAAAAAGCCCTTACATATTCTTTTGTCCAACAAGGCACCACAATGGCTGGTTCGGAGCCAAGGCTGGATCTCAAACCAGATATATGCATTTTGATAGCCAAAAATCCATCTCTCCACCTGGAAACTGGCCTGAGAGTAGCAATTACAACCAAGAACCGCTCCAGGCAGGATTGTCATGACCAACAAGACCAATTAAAACTTTGTCAACAACACCATTCTTTAAAAAAAAAAAGAGAAAGAAGAAGAATAAAAAGCAGAGCTTCAGTATAGACGTGAAATCAAAGCAGCAGTGAGTGGAAAACCGATGAAGCCGTTATTCGTCTCATTTTCCCTGTTGTCAAAGTTTTAATATCTCCAGCAGGTGTTTATAAATGCCTTTGCATACACCAGCACATAGAGCAGCATTCACAAACATAGACTGCCGTTTGCACCAACATTTATAAACGACCAACTGGCGATATTAAAAAAATTGAACGGTCGTGAAAATTAGATGAATAATGACCTCACCAGAGTTCCAGAAGTGGTTTGTGGGAAAGACAGAAGATTAGAATGAACTAGAGCACCTTCACTATCGAAATTGGTGAAACTGATGTGGCTCTAAGGTCTAGCTTCTGGAAAAACAGATTCTTATAAAGTTTGTACGTTGAGTAAACTCCCAACCAGCACTAGCCCAGAACTAGCACCTGGTTTGCATTGGCGGGAAGTAGAGGTCCAGATCTCAGTGCTGTGCACTTTAACACCTTGTCTAATGGCGCTTTTAGGTGCTGCACTTTGAAATGTATGAGCCTGTTGTCAAGGTCACAAATGACAAAGAACATTTTGATTTCAGATCAGTGGTATCACATCTAACCATTCTGAGTGATGGTTCAGTCGGGGCCAGTCCGGGTCATTTCATGCAGGGAATATCAATGGAAAACCAGTTTGTATGGTAGTAAAAGCAACTTTGTGCAAAGCATTGAAGAGTTCATTGCGTTTTCACAGCCGTCTCCTGCATAGTTGTGGTTCCGAGGTTTGATTTGATTCCTGAAAGCGCTGTGGCTGCCTAAACCTCCTTTTCATTTGACTCTAGTCATTTGGAACATTTTCTCATTCAAACCAGGGCTTTGATTAAAAACAAAGGGCCGCTTATCTCAAAGGGCTGGGTTTCTTCCCCCAGCCTTTGAAAACAGCTTCCAGCAAATTATGGTAAATAAGTGTACAAAAGCTTCTCCTTGTGCATATGCAGGTCAGCTTTCTTCAAAACGCTGGCCTACAATGTGGCAAACAACAAAGTGCTGTCATGCATGTGGGCACAACAAATAATGCTGATCGCCGTCTATGTTCTGGGTTTTTTGTGTGTGTGTTATTTCCTTGCTTTGACATCAAACAGTTGCAGATGGAGAAACTAATAAATTCCGACAACTACGGATAGATGGCTTATCTCTAAGGAAAGTGGACCTCGTGCATCAATGATACCAACGTTTTCATGTTCCAAATTAATTCCTGACCATAATAACTACAGGCAGTTTGGTGAAAAGGGGATTTCATTTATAATTAAACAACACTCCAGTTGATGTTTAAATGACTCAAAGCATTTTGTTTTGCTTATGAAGTTTTAACCTCTGGACAATCATGTAGGGAATCAAGGAAGCATGCTGCAAATGTGTGTCAATACTTCTTGGTATGTATAAACATACTCCTTCTTTGTTACAGTGCTTTGTCTCCCCTTTATTCTCAGAACTGCAAAATAAAAGTACTCTCTTATTGTTGCAGTTCTAATCACAAGTTCATGTTATCATTCTATTTCTCATCTGCGGAGGCAATTTATTTGGTGTCACACGATTGCACCCCAATTTCGGCTCATTCTAACGTTAGTCTTGTGACACAGAGTCTCTTGCAGAGGAGCTGCGGAGGAGCACTTGTAATGGAATTTAAATCAAGCCACGTTTCCAAGCCTAATTCTGAATATCAGGAGGATCAGTTTGAGATAATGACAGCCAGCGGTTTCTGTCCACACTGTTAAGCAGAATTTGTTGCCCTATGTTAAAATACCTGCTTCTTGAGGCCCGGTTGCTCGAGTTTGGCATTACATTGCAACCAATTGCATCATATTGAACCTCTTTGAAGTTCCAGTGGCACTTCTTACCCCCTTATTCAGACTCGGCTTCCATTCCTTTGACCCAAATATAAAGACAATCGTGCAGAAAAAAAAAAAAGCTATCCAGCAACGCAAGTACGTGATGATGTTGAAATTAGTCTGTTACAGTGTCACACACGAGGAAGGGCCTTTGTCATTATCTATCAAACATCTGTTTGTGCATCTTGTATGACGGTTAAAGCAAAGTCGATTTACAGTCGTATTCTTAAAGGGCTGGATTCAGATCTGAGACCTTTCCCTCCTCTTATCTGTCAGTTAATAACTCGACACTCACTCCAGGATCTGTGGGGATTCACTTTAGATGCCTTAGGTTTCTGTTGTTCTGTCTTGCTCTCCCTACTCATTTCTTCATCTCACTCTATACATCACTTGATCTTCTCCTCTTCCCTCATGGCACCTCGCTCCCTTTGTATTTAATTTAGCAACTTTTTCCCTCCTATACCTACCACCGCAAACAAATTTTCTGTCACTCTTTCCTTCCGTTTTTTTTGCTCCTTATCCTTCCTCTTATGCTCCTTCCCTATCGCTCGCTCTGTGCACGTCCTCGTGCTGTCTCACTCGGTAGAGCGAGACATTGTGTGCAGACGCTGCCAGTCTCCAAAGAGTGAAGCCGGCTAATGCATAGCAAACACTAACCAGCCAAGCCGGGCATGCATAACACAAAAGGATGGGCTTTCATTTTTTGTGCTGCAGCCAACACACACAGGCATTAACGCCCTCTTTCCCACCCATACATTCCAATAAGCCCCTGGTAGTTTGTACAGCTCAGGCTGCTGACATACGTATTCAGTCAGGACCCAAATTATCGGTTTTCTCACCAGGCGCCTTAATCACCCACAGGGACCTGTAAGCCAGAGTGAAGTATAGCATGAAAGAAGCTTCTCTCTTAATATATCTCACTCTTTCTCACTGTTATCTTCTCTTTGCCCTTGAAGTCATTTCATATTCAATCAGCGGAAAACCGAGGAGGCATTGCACATCGTTGAGCATGCAGGTCATTTGTAAAAGCTAATAGACACTAAGTGAAAAGGAAGCGAGACCGCTCTGTGAGTTTGCCAACATTTGGTGAGTCCCGGAGCTTACAAATGTGCCCCTGAAGTTGCAAATGAACAAGCAACTCAGCAGCTGTGTGAGAAAATACATTAGGCTGCTCGGCTAACATTGCTAATACCCTTATGTGGCTTCAATATTGACACAGAAGCCTTAACTCAACATTGAATATATCAAAATGACATAGTCATGCAAACTCAGAGTTGAAGTTTCTTTCAAGTAAGTTTTCTTGGGATTACTATACTTTGTGTTGGCAGGTCCTGCAGCGTACATCCTCTTGATGAATATTATAAACCTCAGCGTGAAACCTTTAGAATGAATAGTGAACAGGTTGACTTTAACAGGGACAAATGGTTTAACAAGAACACTGATAATTCAACACACACCTAAAAAAAGGAAAAAAAAGAAAGAAAAACAGGAAAACGTAAAGATTTTCTGGCATCTAGATCACTAGCGAGTGAAAGAAGTGTAATTTGATTCTCCCGTGGCACATCAATGCTTGCTCTGCATCCATCACAGCAGCAAACTGCCAGTCTTAAACAGGCTTTTGCAATACGATAAGGTTAATGCTCACATGAGATTAGGCGCTCCTAAATGCCATACATGATGCGTGTTTGCAAATGCAGCGATAAAGCGTGAGCTAAACAAATTCAAACTAAGTCTGTAAATGATCGTATAAGCGGCGCAACATATGTCAGTGATACAGCAAATTGTTCCATTTTAGAGGGGGGGGGACCTAGAGGCTGTTAAATTGCCCATTTCATTATTGATAAGCATCACAGGCAGAAGCCAGTCTTCCCACATGATTGACAGCTGACTCTCAGCCACTGATTTTCCACATGAGAGAGAGAGAAGCGAGTCAAGCAATGAGGGATGTGATGGGTCCAATTTCACTTCAAATGGAGGTGCAGGAAGACAGGCAAAGTGAATATATGCCAATGTAGCTTTAATAAAACAAGTAATTCAAAAATAATGCAAGCTAAATAAAAGATTCTTCTTTGCATAATGCCGTGCTGTGTTTTGGGGGTGAAATTTACATCGGAGGCTACGGCATGCAACGTTAATAGAAGTATTCTATTAAGAAGCAATCAGATGTAAGCCAAAGCATATTAATGAAAAATAAAGATAATTACACCTCTGTGATTTCCTGCAATTCTTTTCACACTTTCAGTTATGAACAGTGGTAGTCTGTAAGTTGTTTTTCCAGCCCATATAGCGTGACAATGAAGATGAAGTCATTCAAACTCAAACTCAAGCGCA
>OMNN01052684.1:0-12406 GCA_900302755.1 Chromis chromis
GGGGGGGGGGGGGAGTTCCCTGACTACTTTGTTACATTTTAGGCTTTACCAATTTGCTCAGCATCATTGATCATCTAATCCAGACGCCGTCAGTTTTCATGGACATTTGAGCAGACACTGTCAGTGTGTCGCTGCCACCTGTGGGCCTGTGCTGAGGAGGAGATAACTGCATAGTGCTCATGTTTTTAAGTCTGTAGGCTGGTTGATTCAAACTCACCAGTAGTCTAACTGGCAAGATTCATTATGTCTGCGTTTTTCTAAAAAACATATAATGCAAACAGAAGGACGATAAGTTTTGTAAATGTCAACAAAAGGTGCTTATCTTAATATTTTAGAACGTTTTTCAGAATAAGAAGTACAATAACTATTAAGAAATACTAAAAATAATGAATGTCACCTGAAGCCTCATTATAACAAAGTGATCAGTGAAATAAAAATGAATGATCCTCCATGAGCTGTTGGTCCCAGTAGTGGCTTTTTGTATTTTAACTAGCTGCTTGAGCCCATAAGTCAGACTTTCTGCTTTTGGTACCCTTTGCAAAAAATCATAGTGAAAATCAATCTCACCTTTGTCACTGTGACAGAAAATAAAAGCAGGAAATTTCACACTAATTAAGCCCTGCAGGGCTTTCTTTTGTTTCTCTCCAGCTGCATGTTATTCCTTGGCAGCTTCCTCATGTTTGCCTGACCTGATGACCTCACAGCTCTGATGACGACAACAAGCAAATGAGCCATCAGTAATAGACAGATGGCAAGCCAGAAACACTTTCACATCTGCACTAACATTGTACTCCAATTAAATGAAAATAACTGTTCATGCATTATCTACATTTTCTATGTATCACCATATAAGAGCTAATTGTACGTCACACTATATAAATTAAATTCAACTCCAAATGCAAATGATGAACTTAAAGTGACCGTAATTTTCACAGGTTTTGTACATTTAATTTAACTGAAAAACAGACACCTAACATTTCTGTCAGTCATCTACCAAAGAGATGGAATAAAACACTGCTGAGGTAACCAATTAAATTTCACTAGCTATATTTTAAATAAAATCAAGAGTAGTTGATATTTTGACTATTTGTTCTAAAGGCATTTCATAACAAACAGTGGATCTGAATAGAATTGACATTTAGCTGGACAGAAGTCAAATCCAGACACTTTAGCAGGCAACCGGGCAACCGAGTCCAACATGGTGCAACAACACCTCCAGGCCAGAGGGCTATTAGGAGGCAGGGGTCGGGGTGAGGTGTCGGTTTGTGCGTGCATGCGTGCATGTGTGTGCGTGTGTGTGTATTTGTTTGGGTGGGTGAGTAGACGGGGTGGTCTGGATGAGGTGTATGCATGGGGGCACACACAGCAGCATTGGCACTGGAGACATTCGGCCATCACACATGACAACCTGTCAACCTGTCATGCCTCAACCTCTAGGCACAAAGGCTGAACCTTGGCAGGCCTCTGTTTGATGTGTGTGGATGTGAGTATATGTAGCCTTCATTATTTTGGGATTAAAAAAAAAAAAAAATCTATGTTTATATATGAACATACATGGATTTGTTTATTTGAAATGTAATATTACTCTGAAATCTCTTTCTCTTACAGCAAAAAATAGAATGTAATGCTCAACAAACATTTTTTTGTAGAAAAAAGTCCCCACATTTCTCTTCCCACAGGTTTTAATCCAACCCCCTTTCTAGTGATATTTGTCATTTATTTTTCTCTCTGTCTTTTTTTCCCCTCTCTTTCTCTTGGAGCGACTGTTGTCCATCTGTCCATGCGGATCAGAAAAGGCCTCAGTCCTCCGTCACTGTTTGTCAGCAAGACAATTCGGAAGGATGGATAGATGGAGAACGGGTTTAGTTCGAGGGATGTTGAGGGGACGTGGAGGTGGGGGACACTGACAGACAGCCCTCCCTGACCTCTGCCCTCAGCGCTGGAGTGGCCTTCTTCTATCTTTGTTTCACTTTATCCACAGACGGACGACTGTGATGTTGACAGATTTGATGTCTGAGCACATCACAGCGGATTAGACAAGAGGTAAATGGTGCAACTTAGATAATAGAGTACATACTAGAATAAAGGCCAGATGACTCGTGTTTTACAGGCCAAAGAACCTTCAGACAATGACACCATTTGGTGTTTGACTGAACAGTACTACCCTTAGATTTAGTTTTATACCACAGCCACAGAAGTCTCTGGGTGTCAACATCATACACAGGGATAAATAAAAAATAGATTCACTCCAAATTGTAGCTATCATTCTGTGTGTTTTTAGATTTAAACATCAGTTCTGGTGTTTAAAACTAGCTAAGCTGGCTAAACTACTTGTGAACTGGTGACACTGGTAACATTTTAGCCAACAAGCAAAAATAGCTGCAGGAGCATGATTGATGATTATGCAGTGCAGTCTTCTCAGCACAAGAGGGCCTCCTTCTGACTTTAACGTACAACACATGTCATCACAAAGCGCTTTACATAGCACAAAGAACAGAAAACAGAAAACCCAACAATCCAAAATGCTTTTGGATTCCCTCTGAGCAAGCAGTCAGCAACGGTGAGAAGGAACCAAAAAAACCCTAGGATGGGGGGGGGGCTCCAACAGAACCAGGCTCAGGGAAGGCGGCCATCTGCCTCGACGTGACAAATCACGTAATAAAGCTTAAAAAATTCAGGGTTATGAAAGTAGCACCGTACAAAAATAAGAGGCTTTGAGTTTGCCGTTTAAGCCTTAATCTGGATAAAATATTCCTTTTACATATAGTTTGTGTTTGTTTTTGTACAATGACCTTATGATTGTATCTTCTGAATTGTCAAATTGTACTCTGTTATTCCTAGTAAATGCACCCATATAGGGTTCTGCTCTTTATAGTGAAGAAGGACATATTTCTGCTATTTTACTCACAGCAGTTTTTGTCAGAGTCCTGCGATTGTTAGCTACACAATGGATTAGTAATACTACCTGTCCATTTGTTTATTTTGACTGTTGGGTCACCATTGGAATCATTTGTAACTGCTATAAATGTAGACTTTCTTCCACAAAAAGCTACTACCCTTTCAAAGCCATGTTTCAAGGTTAGACGCACTGAGAAGTCAAACCACTGCTGGAAGATCATTGAGTAAATTTACATTTAATCTTGGACACTAAAAATATAAATCTGTTTGTTTGTTTGTTTGTTGTTTAAAAAAACAAACTTGGCCATATTTAGGTCTGTACAGGCAGTCAAGTTGGAAATAGGTCTATAGCTTTGCTCACTTATCTAAACCACTTGTCAAGAAGTGAAAGCACAGGTCAAATATTTATCATGACTAAATGTTTTGCAGAGTTTGGCCCTGGTTCAGTGGTTACCATGTGCTTACTGTAGTCGTGAACAGGACCACTGCGTAGCCTGGATATTAAATAACTTACCTTTTAGTTCCTGAGATAACTGTGGATCTGAAGTCCCTTTTCTTCATAAACTCAATGATTTTGAGTTCTCTCTTAGCAGTTTGGAGAGGGAGCTCAGAGGCAGAGGGGAACAGTGCTCGTTCCAGTTCAGCCTCAGATACTGGCCAGGTTAACAACTGAGACACACGCTCACTAGGTGCGGTTATGTGAAAATGTGAGTTTTGGGGACAGTTGAGGGAAGGTTATTTTTTAACAAGGTAAAGAAAATGTTGTAAAAGGGAAAAAGGATAAGAGGAAGAAAAAAGTGAGCATGCAAACAACATGCAAAGTGACAACTAAAAGACATGCCAGAGGTAATGAATGAAAGCAAAACTTGAAGCATGAAAAACTTCAATTATTCTAATAGAAAATTATATTGAGTTTCAGACTTTTTGGGTTCAGGTTCAGGTTACTTCATTTGTCCCCATATATAGATTTGGCTTAGAGCAGAGTCATCCATTCTTACACATATTTTACAACCCAACACAGACAACATGGTACTCAAAGTACCAACTATCCCTAAAAACCCCTAAAGCTAAAAATAAAACACCTAATAAATGTATAAATAGCATCTAGGGACAATTTCTGTCAGTGGGGGAAATTAAAGAACAAGCGGTTTGATTAGTACCTGTTTCCATGGACGTGGGAGGCACAGAAGGCGTAGCTGTAGTGCAGCAGTGTGGGGTCAATCATAGCTCCATTTTCTGCCCTCTCCAGTAGATCGCTAAGGTAACATAAATGCCGATGGCAGCCTCGAACTCCGTATCGAGCACAATACTCGTCCAAGACAAACACCTGACCAGGACTGAACCAGCCCTGTGAGTAACACACACAAACACAGCAGTGTGAGTGCTCTGATGAGAAAAACTAATATTCACACACACACATATAAAGGCTATACAAGTCTCTAAGCCAGGAAGCTAGTATCTTTACACATAGATGTGAAATAAGCCAGATCTCCATTCAAATGTAGAATTATAAAACAGCAACAGAACGTCTGTTTCCGTTGCCCTTTGTCCCATTTTATTTGCACCATTACACCAACATTTTGATCAAGCTAATAATATTTTGGGAAAATGTTTGCTGGTAAATTGTGTGCACAAGTAAAAGCGTACAAAAAACAGGTCGAATGAAACTCACTTACAGACTACCTGGATCAACCATCACTCTTCAGCATGTATAAATAAACATTCAGAGCATGCAGTGAATCCTTTCCATGCTTTATTCACTTTCACTACTGGACTGTCTGTATGCAATCAGCACAATAGATACATAGACTGGACAGACATAAGCTGTGTAGAAGAGTACCAGTGCTGTGTTTGAGTGGCCACACAGATGTGCTCAGAACATGCTGCTCAGACCAAAATGTAGAACTTTCCAAGTATACATTTTAAACATTTAACAAAGTTACACTTTTGTGACACTATAATCAAGCAAGCAATAGTATCAGCAAGCACAGGCAAATATAATCAAGCAATAACTTCTGTGACTTTATGAGATGACAATCCAACAATTACACTCTCTTTTTTTGATCCATTGTTTGAAGGTAAGAGTAGGCAGGGTTTGAAGTTCACTCCTAAGCAACCTCATTTCATGGTTGTGTCCAACTGAGTACAACACCATTAATGTCATGTGCAGTTGATATGAAATCTGTAGTTACCAGGCAGGAGTAGGAGTCGTTGAGTCTGTGGTCCAGGGTGAGGCGCTGTACCAGCTCAAATAGCGAGGCATGGTCAAAATTACAGGGGTTGGCTGAAATAAACTCATCCATGCCATGTTTCTGTGCTCGATCGGCATCTATTCCCAACAATTCGCCCATCCAATGGGGACACAAACAGAGAGAAACACAGAAACAGAGGGTAAATATCAGAGTTTGGCTGAAAAACAAAAATTAAGCTTCACCTCAGCTCTGAAATAATGAATGTGTTAAAACAAATGATCTTATAAAACACCCACAGCAAAACAATGCCGAGCCCAGTTTTTACAGGTTTAAGGTAAATAATGTGATAAACTAGACCCATAAGATTCTGCAAAACAGAAATCAAACTAATGATTAATAACAGTACAAACTTTGTAAAACTGTTGCGTATGGTCAGTTTGGATGTACATCTACATTTTGATGCATTATTAAACTACTGATGAAAGTAAATTCCATTGAATACTCACTGAAATACAGATTTTGATATTCTATCAAATGCTATCTCAGCATCAAATGGAATAATGGATAATAAAATGTAATCAAGAATGAAATGTCAGATGAGCAGGGTGAAGTTAGGTGGACAGGATAGTTTTCCAGGCATTTTATCAAAAGGTTACTGCAGATCTGGAGGTTGAAGGTTAGTTCTGAGATCTGGTAAACATGTAAATGTTGTGTTCTATCACAATCTATATACCAATTTTAATCCACACAAGCCAGAACATCTTTTGAGGTTCAAGTCTGTTTTCTTTGGTCTTATGCATCTAACTAAATTGATTTTGCATTGGACAGTGAGTGCTGACCAAACACTTGTAGTGTATAGCAGAAAACATTCAGTGTGCTACATGTACTAAGGAGAGGACAGCAGCTGCTGTTGTGCTGCTGACATGCTGCTTCACTGTGTGGTCGATGCAGACAGGGTGCAAGACCACAAGACCAAGTCACAGTTTGTGAGAACCTGGAAGATTACAAACACTGACAGCTGGCCGTGCAACCACAGCATTTTACTGCTGCCAGCATGCACTCATGAACATAAAAGTAAGTTAGCATTTCTGAAGAGCACTTCATAAAAAGTTTGAACTAAATCCAGTTGTCCCACTATTGAGTTGAAAATGTTGCAACAGCCAGTAAAAGTGTTTATGTAAAATCACGTAAATTACAATGGTGTACCTCTGAAAATAAAATGGCTGGAAAAAGAAAGACAGACGATGTAATTACAATCAAGGTGTTTGAGAGATTTTCAACATATGCTTAAATAGCACAATGACTATAGTAGTGACTACCAATAGACACAAGAAGGGAAGCCTTCAGAGTTTACAGTTTCTGTAAAACTAATAATCAGAGCCTTTTAAAACAAGACATATGTACATATTATATGTTGGCCATGTACTAAAACCCCTTCAACTTAAGAGTAATAAAGATTAGGACCGCGGTTACCCAAAATACCATTCTCCAGTCACCCCACTACATCCATTAAACCACCCCATTAATGATAAAAGTAGTTTAATATGTCACAGCAAGTAACCTCTACCACTCACAATTTAGCTTGTTGGATTGTACTATTATATAAACTTTAATAAAAGCACTGAACATAATCAGCACAACCCGTTCATTAGCACTAGCCGTTTAACCCATTTGAAGTTCCCAGGGCACACATTAACTGCTGGGCCCTAGTCATGTCCACTGCACACAACAGATATGTGGAGAGTCAGACACCAGCCCATCAGAACTCCTAACTATCTGGCCCCAGAACAGCTTCTTAGTGCAACAAATTGTTTTTGGTAGTTTGATTAAACACACTGTATTTGGAGTTGTGCATCATTCAAACCACACTATAAAATAAATGAAGGAACTATACAACATAATGGCATACAATGTTGGGGCCTTGGGGCATTTCCACATTTTGTCAAACAGTTAAGTCTTGTTCACTTGTACTAAAAATACTTCATATAGAATACTTACAGTGGTTATTTTCTGACAACCATACTATATATATTAGTTCTATGTAATGTTCAAATCACTGTTTGTCCTGATGCAGGATACTGGTTTAACCTTTAACTTGGAAGTGTTCTAAAAGGGTTTTCTAGATGAGACACTGATAACAGACTGTCAAGTGCAGAAAAATGATTAACATGATTTAATATGATCAGTATGAGCATGGCCACTTACCAAAACATAGTAAGAACACAAGTAATGTTGGAAGTGTAAGATGAAATGTAATTTTGACAAAGGCAGCTATGAAATAAAACACACTCAAAAGGCCTTGTTTGTCAATAACTCCACACCTCCACCAATCATAGATTCACAGAACTATGATTTTGTGAAGACAGTGGACACACAGTTCGGACAAACCTGGGATGCATATGAATGAAGGATGTACTGATCTACAAAGCAATCAAGGGATTTGTCAGCCAACGTTCTCTTCACTGCCCATCGAAGGCACCCCAGCTGTCAATCAACAAACAAAACATAGCTGGGATGCTGGGAGCTGATTGTATTCCCTTAACAAGTCCACACACCCTCCCCCAAAAATCTAAAAAGGTGACATTGTGGTGCCCCTTTGGTCTGTAGCGGGTGGCCTGTCACGTCTGTTTGATGTGAGTGAGCAGGAGTGGAGGCGGGAGGGCTGGACAGTAACACGCAGTGACATTAGTCACCCCCACCCGCCTGGACTAGGGAGGGACAACCCTGACAATGATTGATGGCTGCTATTCATTTATAGATCCAGAGGAGAGGAATTGGGAGGCAGTGGACACACTGCTGGTCCTGGGTTTGGTGGTCAAAAGCAGGTGGCTTGCTTTTTTTTTGGACTGACCATGAACCATTTACAGGCGCAAACAGGTCTAGATCTTTCACACTACACTTGTAAAGATTCCCAGTGATACCTCTGTCTAACATACAGCACTACAGGACATACATAACCATGAAGATACACTTTCTCATGCCACTGCTTCCAGCAGCTACTTTTTTTCTGTATAGAGTTTTGAAACCTGAACATGGAGCTGGGAACATGAAATTCTCCTGGCTAAGCTTTGATCTTTTTGAATTCTACTGACCTTATCAGCAGTGACTTGTTCTAACAACAATTCACTGTAACAATAATGATTATTTTTGTTGCACTCAGTTTAACATCTCAGTAAAATGTGGACTAATGCAATCTGGTAAAAAAATAGGGACTGTTAAAATGAAAAATAACAGTCTGAAAAAGACTGGTGCCACACAGGACTGAAGAAGAAGGAGCATAAAACAAAGTCAGAGGTAAATGCTCAAGTGATGAGAAAAATGTAAAAAGATTAACAAAGTTTATAGTTTTCTAATCACTCAACAAACATCTGCTGTTTTTTTCTCTTCAATGGAAGCTTTAGTGACCTTTAGAGTATACAACTAGTTCACCTCTGTGCAATGATCAGAAATCATACAAATTGCTGAAAATGGTATCATCTTTGAATAATTGTATTATCTTCAGTTGTCTGTAGTGTAAAGTGGGTGTTTTACACTACACATAACATGGTTTTAATTATGTATAATTAAAAGAAGGTTCATTACTAGTTTAGTTTAATTAGGAGGTTGACTTCTTGCAGTGTCCTTCACATTGTTGGAGTATTACTGTAACACCAGTTTCTGCAGATAATCTTTGCACCAAGTTCGACCAACTTACAGTCTGTTTTTCAATGCAGGGTTTTGTAAATGGTGACTTGTGCAAGGCAGCATTTTTTTGATGCAGACTAGGATCTTTCCTTAAAACTTACCAAATAGTTTCTGTGCTTAAACTGAACTGAGTAGTTTTGTATTGATTATTGAAATTAAAGCAAACAGCGACTGAAAATGAAAGTAAAGAGACAAAGTGCTGTAAAGTGTACACTTTATAAACTAATAAGGTAAAGCTACTACTAAGAATAAAAGTATTTTACTGTAATTTTATAGGAACATTTGTTACAATGTATGAGACTTTTCAGCTAATGCAATAATAATGTACTGTACATGCAAAATATATTGGCAGTAAATATTTTGCATGTACAGTAAGTTCAGTACAAATTTTATTGTTTTGTTGCAATAAATGTGATCCAGGAATCACTAATGCACAAATCTATTAGCCAGTGCACATTAACTGTATATGAAAATATAATATTTCATAGAAGATAGGGTTGGGGCTTTAGTACTAAAGAGTAAAGTTTCACATTGTATAAATACCATTTCAGTAGCATTCACATTAATTCGTGTGCATAATGAATAGAAAACAGAACAGAAAACAAAAAAATATTTGAAAACCAAAGTAGAAAAAGCCTCCCAAACTACTTTATAGTTATCATCTTGTGTTTGGGAATGATATATGTTGACAACAACAACTGTCAGTCAGCCTGAAATGAGTAAGCAACAAAGCCAGTTTCACCTTTTAGCAGCTGAAAGCAAACCTTTCAATACTTTGTTGTTACAATGTTTTAATGTAGTCTATTTTGATTTGGGTTGGGGGTAGGTGACTGGGTTGGTGTGGGTGACATGATGTTATTCATTGCGCTGATCCAGGTGTGAACTGGCAAGTAGTTATTTGGTAACATTGACTGATTGCTGCCCGAATTAATTGTGCAGCTACCACACTGTATTATTCATGGCCTGGCACTTTTAACTTGGTAATTACCAGCTGCTGAGACTCAGTGGGACTCCAGTGGTTGTGTCAAAAACAGCTCGCTCAGTAAATTCATTTACACAAATGCATGCAGTAAGCATTTCTTCAACTGTTGGTCTGCACTGATTTCTTTTTCAGTCGGTTATGCTTCTTTGAGTATTTCACAATTATTGGTTCTTTTGAAGGTTGGAGATGTCTTGTTGTCTCCAAGAGGGCCATAAACGATCATTCTATAGTAAACATCTGATAAGCAGATGTTCCATTTGGGTGAAGGTTTTGGGTTTGCTGTCTTCTGAAATGGTCTCCCACCAAATTAATATTTGCGAGGAAGGGCCTCTGGATTCTCTGTATGTTGCTTTGGATTGTGCCCACAATAAACTGTTGTTCTGCTCCTTAGGACGCTATATAATCAGACATGTTAAGTCTCACAGGTCTTGCTAGTCATTTGAATTTAGATTTTATAGATAAAGAAGAAGAAGTGTAGTTGTTTTTCTTTCTTTTTCACAAAACCTGTTTTTTTAAAATGTAAACAGCTTAGTGTTGATGTAGTCTGTAATGTCCTGCCCTACACTGGATAAAGGTAAGGCTGTTGATTTTATAAAACGCAGCTCATTTACAGCTCTGTGTCACTCAGAGAGGCAGCAGAAACATGTAGAATGAACATTTATGTTATCTTAACAATGTAGTTTATTAGATTATGTGTTGCATTCAAATGAATTCCAGCAAACACCTTTTGAAAGGCCTAACCTGCCTATTTTTTCTATTTAAAAACAAAAAAATCTGAATTTCCTCCCTTAAGAATTACTATAAAAGATAAAATTGTATTAATCCTAATTAATTTCAACAGTTCATTTGTGAGGCTGAGAACCTTTGCTAGCTATCCAGCTATGTTCAATATTGAAATTCTTCTCAGGTTATAACATATGTGAAAAGAAATGTACTACTAATGATAATCGGAAATGAAGATAAAAAATACTGTCAAATCTTTCCAAGTCTTCCCCTGCAAATCAGATTCTGTGTTTTATGATTGTTTTATTTAATGGTGATGAGAAAGAAACTATCACAATTCTTGTTAAAACAAAAAACAGACACACTGTGGCTTTGCAGAAATCACAAATACAAAACCTTCTTGCCTTCCAGGCAAGCATATAAAACGTATTCCTAACCTACTATGAAGCACTTTTGTAGGCTGATCCATGAAACCTGAATCTGGTCATTCCCTGCCATACAAATGGCCAATATGTAGACAGAAGCACTGCCAAAGCAATTCATGTCTGCATGCATCATAAGTTACAAAGAAGTCAGTATCCCCCATATTTCAGGCCTCTGATGGAAACAACAAACAGATCATTAAGTTATTAAAAAAGGAAGAGTGCTGGACAACAAAAGGAGAACAGAGAAAGAAAAGGGAGGAAAGCACTTACCCTTTAATCCAACTACAAGATAGCAGGGTCAGGGTGTAGAAGAAGAAGTAGAAGAAGAAAAGGAAGAAGGAACAAACAGAGAAACATAAAGACACACAGCAAAGCCACCAACGCTTTAGCAGCAGTTCTACGACAAAGAGCGAAGCAGCACACA
Source organism: Chromis chromis (assembly GCA_900302755.1). Lineage (NCBI taxonomy): Eukaryota > Metazoa > Chordata > Actinopteri > Pomacentridae > Chromis > Chromis chromis. Next base: position 11,329 of record OMNN01052684.1, read on the forward strand.
GAGAAAGAATAACAGTAACAGTTGAGAACGTATACAGTATATGAGCAGAGAAAACTAAGGACATTGTTGACTAAGATGTAAACGGATGTAGTGAGGACAACTACAGAAAGAGACAAAGTGAAACATGAAGCACAGGAGAAAACAATAAGCTTAGAGTGACAAAAACACAAATCTAAACTTCTTGTTATTCTAGTTTTTGTGTACTGACTGTTGTCAAATGTCATTATTTACTTAATCAGCAAACAGACATTCACTTTTCACACAGACATTTATTTATAAAAAAAAATATGAAAAAGAGAGCTGAAAACTTACAGAATTGAGAAATAGGTGCATCGAGCTGTGGCGCTGTGCCCCCCCTCGAGTTGAGTTTCTGGACCTGGGTGGGAGGAACTGGCTTGTGTGACTGGCCGGTGGCCCGGTACATAGCCTGCACCCATAGAATACGGTCCTGCTCATCATCACTGGCAAAAATCACAGTGTCTCCCTCTTTTACAGCATTGAAAAATGTCCGACCTCCATCTAGACCTGAAGAATGGACAGAGAAAGAAGATGTTCTTAACTTGAGTCTGTCACATACATTAACGGGGTCGGATCATAGATATACACTTATTATTTAATAAATATTACATGAATAGAGTTCAGTGTAGGTAGACAGTCATAATCTACAATCACAAGCAGTATCACAATGTTAGTCACATGTATTTACAGTATATAGACTCACGTATACAAAGACTTGTCTGAAAAACTCTAAAGTAAGATAAACAGACTCACTATTATCAATAAATTGCAAATATAAGTAATGAAAAATTAGGTTTTTAAAATGAAAGTTAAATAATGTCTGTTAACACTCACAGAGTGACCTGCTGAGATTAAGAGTTAGAGGCTCTCACACAGGAATTGCAGTTCTACTGATTAACAGGTATAACAGCATATTTACAACATTTATCAGCCTAAATCTGAGCTGTAGAAAAGTACAAAACAAAAGTATACAAAAAAGAACACATAAACTGTTGATTGACTATTAAAACACAATAAATGGGGAAAAAATGAATGATACAAATTGTAAATGAAAAGGTAT
>OMNN01052687.1:0-11726 GCA_900302755.1 Chromis chromis
TAATGCTATATAAATCTGTAATAGGCCATTATCAGGAACAACTTTGGGGTTGCTAGATTCTAAATTTTTAAAAAAAAAAAAAAACCATCTGTTGAATATCCTCCACCAGCATAATGTTAAATTAGCTTTTTCAATTATCCTAATGGTGTATCAGGATGAAAAAATACTGACCATTTATTAATTGATTACTAACGCTTATAACTGCACACATGACATGTTATTAATTCATAAATAAAGTGTCACTGTGTCATAAAATTCACTCCTTAGTTAACTTCCAAGCCTGTAGTTACAAATATCAGTAAATTGTTGATAGGTTTTTTCAACTATCAAGTGTGCAGTTCAATAATCAATCTAAATATCGATTCTAATTATATTGGTATAAGTAAAATATTATATTGATACTAAAATAATTATATATTGAATGGACTTAGGTCCAAATACTCTCTTGTTCAATCATCACCATGCAGTCACTGCAATATTAAGTGTTGTGATCCTGAAGTGCCTGGAGACCTATGTTGCCCTGGGTTTTGTCTTTTAGATCTGCTCTGGCAGTCTGACAGCACACACACACACACACACACACACACACACACACACACACACACACACAAAAAAAATGCTGCTCCTTTCTTTTAATTTACTCTGAATGCATCATCAAGTGTGGATCCTTACTTTCGGACTTATTATCCATTATGGATCCATTATGTGCATATTTAAGACCCTTTCATGCAGTTTTTGTGTTAAAATAAATTAAATCACTCACTAGGGTAAACGTATTAGTCTCAGATTTAGCATTAGCATTAGCTTTTAAAAGGTAGCCACAGCTGGTGAAAACTCCACAAGTAAAAATGTTTGACTTCAAAGTTTGAGTGATAAATTGCCACATTATCATAAGCTGCATATGCGTGGGCTTAAATGGGAAGTTTGACAGGTGCAGTAATGGCAGCTAAGTGGGCCAGGCCACACGATCAGTTGATAAATCCAGTGTGTAAATGGTCCACATTGGTACAAATGTAATTTGGCCAAGTCAGGCTCTTCTCTCAACTTGATAAAGGAACTTGTGTACAAAGTTGGCAACACAACAAACTTTGACTAAGTGTGTGTGTTTGTATGTGTCTCTGTGTGTTCTGGATGTTGGGGGAATAGCTGTTTATGAGGCGATCTTGACGATTTATTCCAGACAGCTGCATCGTTGACAGGCCATCATTAGCAGAGTGATTCCTCAGGTTGTTTCATTCCCCCGTGGCCAAGACAAACTGCACAAGATCTTAATTGCTGGTATGAATAAAAGTTCATTTTCCAAGGGGTGGTATCATTATAAATGCAGTATAAAAGATTGCTGAGAAGATGAATATGTCAAGTACTGTACTCTCACACTAGTGCAATAAAGAAGCTAATAAACCTGGGATGGGCCAGAGGGTTATTCAGGGACAATAGAGAAGATAAATGCTGTTTATCCCCAATTACTGTACGTTCTTACAACTGTCTAAGTTAAGAAGGGTGTAAGAAAGACAGACGGAGGCAGATGTAGAGAGCGACAAACGGAGACAAAGAACATTTCAAGCCTCTCAGAGAGCCTCTTTTGAAAGCCTTTCTTGGAATGAAAACTGTGTTTTCCACCTAATCTTCTTTGTGATTGTCCAAAAAAAATGTTTTGTGACAGATAAATGAGAGGTTGTCTGTGTTTTGAATGCTTGCAAAGTCAGAAAGTAGCACTGAAAGCCATTCTGAATGGGGCTGTAGTCTGGTGAATGCTGTGTGGTTATAATTGTGGTCAAGGGACTGTGGAAGAGGAGGTATTAGGACTGTTCTCTGGGGATGGACGCTGGGAGTTTAGGGGCTGTAGTGTATTATAGCATGGGAATAATGATGAACCATATATCCCTGATATCCACTTCACTAAATAGCCCTTCTCCTCAGTGAGCTATTATTGCCCAGCTCCTGGTTCCTGTGCAAGGGACCTATAGCACTCAGTGGGGTCCATTTAGGTTGCACTGTGGGCTGACACCATGGCAAATAGTGAAATAAAACTGTGCCTATCACATGGGAGCAGAAACATTAAAAAAAAATTTCAATTTTAATACCTAATAAATAATTTTAAAAACTCAAACACGGACAAATTTTTTTCACTTGGTTGCAGCAGAATATTCTGTCACAAGACGCTATATGCTGCAGCTGATGTGCACCACATTGGCAACAGTGATATAGCACTTATAGTCTATGTATTCTCATAGGTTTGAACCAAAACCAGGCTGCCAGACATTCTACTTCCTGTGTGAGGGGCACATGCCAAATGAATGTTTGTATTACGGAGTGCTGGACACTGGACTACAAAATCTGCCTCATTCATTCCAAAGAAAGCTGATTGGTGAACTAAAGTTTTTCAGGCTTCCTCCATGTGGTGCCTTTCATGTTCCACGTGTTTTTGCAATTTCAAGCCCATATAGAGCATGCTCATTAGTGTCCCTCTCAAGCCTTCTTTGCAGCCCCTTCTTTGCAGAGGCGCAGCTGTGGACACCATGGACACGTGGTTCTTGTCATTATACTACTTTGTAATCCGCTTTAAGACCACTGAGAGGAATCTGTTCCATACATCCACAGTAGGTCATATCTACGTACTCCCCATACTATTGCCCTTCCAGCATAATTGCAGCACGGACACAAATTCTTGCTGACGTAGAAAGTCCAATGGTACGTGTCCACAGGGGCGGTAATGCACGTGAGAGGTTCCACCGCTTCCCAAAATTGGACTCTTGATTGGCGTACAACTAGGCAGTGTCATGATAGATAACTGACAGGCGCTCTTTAACAGGAATCCAACACAGGCTTCACTCCCCTACAGCCGTGTAGGAGACCTACATCAAAGTCAAATTCACTAATTAGTGGTGCCTATGAAGCAGTGATGGTTCAGCACACCTTGCTGGTGATATCACCTGTCAAACAGCTTGTTATACTTACAGCTTCCCCAACTAGTCTCTGTTAGTATTTGTCATTCAAAACTGTATCACCACAGACGGGCCAAATCCTTCAGCAGATACAGCACAGGGGAGTAGATTATGCTTGATCAGTGGCGCGTGGTGCAATATGTGCTCAACTGTGCAAAATGCTTGACTGCATAAATGCATTTGTAGCCAGACACACCGCACAAATTTGGAACGAGGATGTAAATGTGGTGGATTTATAAGGGATGGATAGTATCACACATATCAGGATGTTTTTACTGTTGCCAATTTAATAATTTCCTTTGATTGACTAAGGATGCAAATGTTGTTTATTTAACTATCACTGCCATAATTAACCAAATGCTTACAATGTGCAGAGATGTTAAAAAAAAAAAGTCAATCTAACTGCTTCCCCTCAACAAGTCTGGCTGAACTACCTTTTAGTCAGATTCACAGAGGTCTTGTTGTATTCGACACAGGCTTTTCATTTACATAAAAAAAGCTAATTCATTCTAATCACTGTTCATCTGCTTTACTGCTCAACTTTTTACATTTGAATAAAAGCAGGGCTATCACTACAGCAAGGCAAAGGGATGTGTGAATATGCATAAAAACAGAATGCATTTCAGAGAACGACTCCACACTGAACTTCATTTACATACTTAAACTGCTTAATAGTTGAGACACTGTGATTACAAAATGCAGGGAGTCATTTAAAATGTTAACACAAACAATAAAACCTGCTACAACCCATTAGCGGAGCAGCGACTTATGATGATGTTCTGCTACAGTAAAACAGAAAATGTACAATGATGACTTGCTTTAGTAAAATTTGCTTATATATAGTTAGAAAATGAGTATTTAGATTGAGCAATGGGGCAGCAAAAGTGTAAATCAAGGAATTCAAACAACATTTTTGATTTAATTCCAGTGAAAATTTATGAATGCTATTAGTGTTGAAAAACTAATTTACATTGTTTAGAATTGGAGTCAAGTTGCTAGTATTTTATCATCATAATAGGATTAAATTATGTCGTTGTTATTATTTTATTTTAGCTTCAGACTTGACTATGTCTCTCGGTTGGCCTGGGAATGCCTCGGGGTCCCACCGGAAGAACTGGAGGAGGTGTCTGGGGCGAGGGATGTCTGGGCATCCCTGCTTAGACTGCTGCCTCCGTGACCCAACCCAGATAAGCGGAAGACAATGGATGGATGGATGGACTTGACTGTTTTGGTGAGATTATTACACCAGCTCTATCAACTGTAGTTCAGTTCAGTTCACTTGGAATAAAATATATTGCTTAAGTAAGAAAAAAGAAAACTGGGTTTTCTCACAGCCCCAGTGGACTAAAATGTAATTTCTGCTGCTCACAAGCTGCAGCTCTGTCATATAATTGCTGCTCATTTGTCTTGGATGTAACCCATATCCAATATTAATCTGACCTGACAACAGTATTCAGCAGATAAGCATGTGCACAGCAACAATAACAAAAGTCGACACATCGGCTTCGGTTTCCAGCATATTTTGGTTACAGTACCAGAATTGTGCCATCTCCTCCAAACTGCAATCAAGTCAGACATTTGTTTGGCATTTTTTCCCATAGCTGGGTCTCATTGTCCTTCGTGCCAGTCAGTTTGCCTCGAGGACTAATACACTGGACCTCAGCTCACGCCAACACGGTCTCAGCAAAGCTACCGGAATGATGACAGTTGTCTCAGGTGAGTGATTTCACTTTCATTTTTATTTCTGGGCTCTTGTGACTAATTGCGATCTGAGCTGTCAAGTGCAACACACACGTAGGTGACCTGCTTTTGGACCGAGTTTCACTGCACACTGCCACCAGGTCTTAATCAGAGCCAACCAACATGTCACATAACCCTCCTCTGCACTTCACACCAGCTATTTAAACATTAACTGTCACACTGATGTTCCTGTCAATGTGACAGTTAAAAAATAGAACAGCAATTGTCCAAACAAAGCTTAGTCACTGTAATGAGACACTACCACAGACTGTATATAAAGATGGACAAACCCTCTGTGACATCACCCATAGGTTTTCTTGTTTTTAAGCTCAGTGCGTTGGCTCTGGTTGTTGCTATCTTGGCAGGGCCTGACTAACTCCTGGCTATTCCAAAAATGAGTAGAGAGGCAGGCCATGCAGACATCTCTGGGCCATGGACTGTCCATACCAACCTGTCACTCCAACTGGCCATGGTCAACTTAACTTAATACAATTTAAACAGGTGACTTATATAAAAACCCACCACGACTGGAGGAAATTAACTGTACGAACCAAAACCTTTTTTTTTTTGTACCAGACAGTAAGACATGTTTATTTACGCTGTAAATGGAGGTCTATGGGGATTGTCTCGCTTTTGGAGCCAGCCTCAAGTGGCTGATCGAGGAACTCCAGTTTTTGTCACACGTAATTTAAAAAGCTGCTGCTGGACTTGTTCGCCTACTGTGCTCAACATACCTCAGGAATATTCACTGATATGGTGTTACAGCCCAATCTGTAATCTGTAATTTAAAGCTGCTATATTCTGTTTTTCTGTGTTTGATGTGAGGGGCAATGCGACTGTCTGTGCAGACTGGCGTGGTCCTAATGTAGTATGAACATACATGTATGGTCTGTGCACACAGATGTGGAAAGCATTATGCATTACTTTCATCCTTCAGCCCCAAAGGTTGGCAATTGTGCACAACACTAATGTCAAGTTAATGGGCAGTGGTGGCGCAACGGTTAAATCTCTGGGCTACTGATCAGAAGGTCAGAGGATCAAACCCCAATGCGGCCATTGTTAGGCCCTTTAGCAAGGCCCTTAACCTTTACTGCTCTAGGGGTGCCGTACCATGGCTGACCCTGCGCTCTGACCCCAACTGGGATATGCAAAAACAACATTTCACAATGCTGTAAAAATGTATTCGTGACAAATAAAGGTTTCTTTCTTTCTTTAAAAGTTTTGGATTTTCGAGCATTGAAGCTGGAGTATCACAGTGTGGTCTTCTAAACCGATCTTGTCCAAAACCAAAAACACAAATCAAAAGTGTAATAAATGGAATAAACTGTGTTTTTTTTTCCTGCTCTAATGTAAGATGCAATCAGTAGCATGCTTTGCTAACTAACTTATGACCTACAGTGATCACAAGCAACACATCCACGGCCAAGGAGCATAATGTTAATTAACTATATTAGCTTATGGGTTAGTGCTTCCACTAGCACATCCACTGTGGGAGTTAATGCTAACAAAAGCAGAATTGCTGTGGGGGTTTTGCAGATTTCTGTTGTTAACCTAGGGTTTGCATTTTGCTTAATATCAACCTACCAGTCAAAATAATCTGAGGAAATACGCGTAAATAACTGATAAACAGACTTTTTCCATCCAAGTTAATCAACTGGAAGCACATGATTTGTTTACTATAGTTAACAATGAAATTACAAAATCCACTTGGAGGATTTTACCAGCACTATTTACTGCAGATAACATTGCCTATTGGGTGATAAATCATTTAGATAATCATTCTTGTCTTTGACAGCTGACAGTGTAGAGAGACAGGAAACAAGGGCAGAGAAAGAGAAGGGAGAATCTAAGGTTCAGAGACAAACTGTGGATGTTGCAATTACAGTGTTGTGCCTTAACTGTCTTCCCTTGTAAGTCCATTGTTTTCTTACTTGGTTGAAAGTGGCCTCATGTGCAAACACAACAGCAACTAACCAGCCATCACCAACGCCGAAGGTGAAAACAAAGTCTGCACAGAGAAAGAACTGGCAGCTGCTGAGTCTGAGGACAGACAGGGTGGACATCTGTCTGAAACACTGTCATTAAGACCTTGGTGAACAATCTGCATGAATATACTTGCATTTTCATCTGCTATATATTTAGCCGGAACAACCCTGTTTGCAGTCTGCACTTCCTGAACCTTTCACATACATATAAGTGGTACACTGAGGGCGAATGTCCGTTTGAAGCACGTTGGCTAACTGTACAGTGAATGAGTAATGTATATTAATGTGAGTGGTAAATGATAATCGCTGTGACATGAGGCCAGGCCATGAATTACAGCTCAAACCAGCATAACTGCACGCCATAAGGTCACTGGGTGAATATTTAAATCTCATTAGCATTTTGAATGTCTGCTGATGTAGAAATGCTTTATTAACAACTTGTGGAGTACAGTCCTTTACAATACAATGCTAGAAGGACACATATAGCGGCATGGGCTGCTATTTTACTCCATTTTGTACCTTTGAGGTAAATAATGGTAATGTATGCATGCAAAGTGCAGTAGTTGTGCATGATGCTGATCAGACCGTACATTGATGCTGTTGTGATGCTGAAAATTTGACTGCGATAATTCTGTAAAGATGCAAAAAAAAATGTACAATAAAAAAACTTTTTTTTTTTTTTTTTAAAGTTTAGAAGAAAAGAATGCAACACAGAAGATGATGTATTTGCCATTTCTATAAAGCAACGTAGATAAATGATCATTTGCATGCTGTTTTAAATTATGCAATGACAAAATTAGAGTTTGGAGGAGCTGCTATATTCCCCTATCAAGTGAGAAATATGTATACAGTGTGTATGATTCAATTATTCATTAAAAAAACCTGCTGGTTTAGAACCTTGGAGCTGGGCAGCACATGCAGTTGCTTTGCATAACTGAAGAACTGTGAGAGAGCCTCGCAGCGCAGAACAAGGGCACTGACCTGTCAATATACAAATGTAGTGCTGGTCACAGTTACCATTTTCCCACGCTGAAACTAACATACACTGAATAATAATTTTTTCTTTGCACAGAACGTTACTCTGGCACTGGATGTCAGCTTGTTTCAATGGTCTGGGCGGATTCTAAGAAGAAAAGGTCCTTCATACCAGTGAGTGATTGACCTTGGGGTGCTGTGGAAAAAAGTAGTGTGAAGTTCAGACAAAGAACTCCTCGGGGCTTACTTATAAAATATTGATGGCAAACATGTCAAAACTTGTACTGTGGAGATTTTTTGGTAAGATAGACAAATGAGCAGATTTGCTTGACATTGCATCAGCAGATATGACATTTTTTGATATTATCAAGTAAGTCAAAAGAAATGGTGTGGAGGGATTTAGACGACGTGACCATAATGTCAAATCAATATAAGAGAGAACAGACAGTTTGAAGTTTTGTTAATATATAATAAAGAGAAGATCTTTTGATGATCCTAATAATCTTTGCTGTTCTACTGATGAGCCGGGGGGGTGGAGCTGCTGTATGACGTTGCAGAGTTCTCACCCAGGGGTATCCTAAATGTTAAATGTGTGTTATCCCATGACTGAAGCTGTAGATCCATGCTGGCAACATTTTAAAGAAACTATTGAGTGCTTTTATGTCATACATCATTATTCACAGTGAAGTGCACTCAGGTAATAGAGTGGTCCAACCTTTTCTCTCACTCTCTCTCCGTCTCTCTGTCTCGCTCTTTCATTTTTTTCCCTCCCCAATTCCCAGCTCAGGAGGAATGTGCCGTGATTGATGACAAATCACTCCAAACTGCTTTAGAGAACTTTCCATTCACTACGAGGAAATTGGTCTTTTCTCCTCTGCATACTCCATCTTGGGCCAAACAGGGCAGCTCTGCCCATTTCACTGCTGAGCCTGACAATAAAATGATGATTAATATTGGCCTACATCAGCATCCAATTACAATATCCCTTTGACTTTGATGCTATAGACAGCCGGCAGAATGAAATAGATATGTTTGGATTTTTGATGTTTAACTATGACAACAGTCCTGCACGGATGAAGTGGGATAATTTGTTCATTTATCAATCTGTCACATATCGACTCTTTGGAGAATGTCATGCTTTAATGGCTCTCGGGAGTTTCTTGTATCTCAGCAAATTTCCCTGATAGCTAAGACATGAGTACTTGTCCCATGAATACTGATTGGCATTAATGTCAGTGGACAAGCACTAAATATGGCCCCGACGGTGTTGCAAGAGTCTTTGAATCCAGAAACAACACATACCTTAAAAAGGCCTTAATACAGAATGACTTTTTGCTGACCGTATCAAGCTGGGCTCATACCACAAGAGTTTTAAAATCTTAACAGATTCTGAAATCAGGTTGCATCATACGGATAAGGAGAAACTTCAGAGACACTCTTCTCTCTAATCTCAGACATGCACATCATATAAAATTGGAAAAAATAATGGAGCCTCACACACTACAGGATATTATTAAGTTTATGGTGCCAGAGGGAGCAGTCAGGCAGCAGGGCACCATCTCTCCTGCTCTCATTGTGAAGCAGATGGAAACAAAACGGAGACCAACAACTACACTAAAACTACTTGAGAAAAAAAAAACAGAATACTAAACAAGTCTGCACAAGAAAATAGTTGGGATGTTGTCTGTTCTTAGTGAATAGAGTATCTAAGAGTTTTAATATCTGTAGCTACCATTCCTCTGCTTGACAACAGCGTCTATTATTCTGGCTGCTAGTGGGAGAAACGTTACTTCCTCAATTTGAACTCATAATTACTAACCATTTTTGATACATCATTATTGAGGAGTGCAGTTCCAGACTGTTTAATTTGAGCGAAACATCAGTTTAGTTGAAGATCCTCGACCAGATTTCTCCTCCAATGAAGGGTGAAACGGGCTGAAATTCCTGTAGTGTGAGAACTGCATTCGGGACAACTTGCTGGTTGCCTAAACATCCTGTTTATTCATCCATGCATGGTGGTTTGTATACTCGTGTGAGGGTGTGAAGAGTTTGTAGCAAAAATGAGATCTAGCACATAAAATAACTTTGTACCGTTTATACTTACCGTATGGAGAGCTGACCGTTTGGTCCGGCTAGTCAAGTTCTTTTCTCTCCTGTTCAGTGACAGTGTTCATCAAAGCTGCAAATCTGTTTGTTGAAGTTCCACAGGTGGGACCACTCTCATCCGTGGACATGTTCTGATTTTCCAGTTCTGGCATCGAACAGTCCTCACATCATGTAAACAAACTGGTGAGCGTGTTGTTGTCCTGGATGGAGATCCTTGATGTAGTCTACAAACTGGCTGCTCCAGGACTTCAGTCAGACTCAAAAATAAAGCTTTATAATGATTCATTCTAATTGAAAACCTTTCGGGAACTTGTGCTTGTTGTCCTTTATTCACTGAATCTCTACAATGTCAGTGGCAGGACCCTTGGAGCCCCAACAGCTGCTTTAGTGGTGGATTAAGCCAAGTTCAAATAAGCCAGAATCATCCTTAATCTAGTACGTAATAAATTATAGTGAAGGTGTTTTTGTGCTTTCCATAATAATTAGCATCATTTCAAAAAGCATGTGCAAACCTCTGTATTGTTAAGATACTAATCCTACTTAAAACCTATGACAGATACCTGATACTTTACAACTGGTATTCTTGTATTTGCGTCTTGACTACAAAGAGCTCTCGGTGTCTTATCTTTAACTATGGTGTCATTTGAACAGAATACTGTAATAAAAATATCAAAAGTTGACATCCGTGCTTGTTTTTCCAAGAGTGTTGTCTGCAGGTTCAGGCTGTAAGAAGCCCCAACAACCTTCACCAGTAAAGTAGGGCAACCTGTATGTATCCTGAGAGGACGGAAACGCTCTCACCGCTGCTCATTAAGCTCATTATTTGAGCTGAAGGCAGCTCAAATGAGCACATCAGCAAGATCATAAGCTCCGAAGCCAAATGAACAAGAAAAGTAAAGTGGACAAAGACAGGAATAAACCGAGGGTGTCCGTATGAGTTTTACACATTTTCACAGATAGTCGCAAGACTTGCGACAATGGAACAAGACTATACCAGACTTAATGAGCTGAATTACTACTGGGATGACTCAGGTTACAGGTCAGGGTTCAGTTACTATGCTGTACAGAAAAAAAACAACAAAAGAAAGAAAGAAAATCTGTTCAAATACAGTGTCTAGCTGTTTTTTGAACAATTTATTAATTTTCTTTGTCTAATTTAATAAAAAATGAATGTAAGAAAACATAATTAGGGCGGCTGTGGCTCAGGTGGTAGAGCGGGTTGTCCACTGATTGCAAGGTTGGCGGTTCAATCCCCGGCCCCTCCACATGCCGAAGTGTCCTTGGGCAAGACACTGAACCCGAAGTTGCTCTCATTGTAAAGCACTTTGGATAAAAGCGCTATATAAGTGCAGACCATTTACCATTTATAATTATATCACATGCTATAGTAACCATCTTTGAATGACAGGTGTATAATGGAAGCTTACAGATTATCACTTGAAAATAACAGAAAAATACATATACATATTTTAGAAATGTTCTAGAATTCAACAAGACAAAAGCCCCTTTTCCACCGCAGGAACTATACCCCAGAACTATGGTCTTTCCCAGGAACTATGTGCGTTTCCACCAGATTTACCCGGGTAAATGCAAAGTTCCGGGTAAATAATTACCCCGAAAAGAGTACCTGGTAGCGGGTATGTACTTTCTGAAAGTTCCAGGAACCTTTAAGGCGGAGCCAGCAGCGCCTGCGGGTCTGCCAGAGCTGCTTCAGCTGGCGGCGACTCTGACCAGCGATCAGAGGTGAAAATACACATTAAGTGATAATATGTGTCCTTTTTCTCCATGAAGTCTCTGGTCTGATACATGTATTTGAATGAATCCCGGGACACACGGAAGTTTTGCACACACACACTGTTGCGCTGAAATCTGTACGGCGGAAATGCGGAAGTGCCGGCGGTGGGCAACGCGGACCTCCGCGGACCTTATAAACATCTTTATGAGGTCTTTATAAAACATAGATATTATCATCAAC
>OMNN01052691.1:0-14683 GCA_900302755.1 Chromis chromis
CTCTTGTTGTTGTGGTCCTCCTTCGGCGCTTTGTTGGTTCAAACTCCGTTCCTCCTAAGAGCCGGTTTGCGTTTCCACTGGCCAGGAGCCAAGTTGGAGCCACGCTGTTACATCACCAGCCCTCTAAGCTTGTATCATTACATAGCGGTTAAACAAACGCAATACGTTGATGATAATATCTATGTTTTATAAAGACCTCATAAAGATGTTTATAAGGTCCGCGGAGGTCCGCGGAGCCCGCCGGCACTTCCGCATTTCCGCACACCGGATTTCAGCGCAACAGTGTGTGTGTGCAAAACTTCCGTGTGTCCCGGGATTCATTCAAATACATGCGATCAGACCAGAGACTTCATGGAGAAAAAGACACATATTATCACTTAATATGTTTATATGTGTTAATTTTCACCTCTGATCGCTGGTCAGAGTCGCCGCCAGCTGTGAAGCAGCTCTGGCAGACCCGCAGGCGCTGCTGGCTCCGCCTTAAAGGGTCCTGGAACTTTCAGAAAGTACATACCCGCTACTAGGTACTCTTTTCGGGGTAATTATTTACCCGGAACTATGGTCTTTCCCGGGTAAATCTGGTGGAAACGCACATAGTTCCTGGGAAATACCATAGTTCCGGGGTATAGTTCCTGCGGTGGAAAAGCCCTATGATGAATGTTGAAAAGTTCCCACTTCACTTTAAACCTCATAGGAATATTATTACTTGAAATGATAAATATAGGAACATTATCTGTTTGCTGGGTGATGTATTGTTGAAAATTGTCCTGCAACATATCATGGTATCGCAAAATCACTGTTTTTGTGGTACAACTATTATCACAGACGAGACAACATATCATGAAAGCATCGGATCATGCGTTTCTCTTTGACTCATCACTGTGAAGTCAGAACACCAAACTTGGATATTGGTTCACTTTTTCAACAAAGGTTTCTCGGTTCCAGAGAAAGTTAGTATTGGAGGACTGCATCTGTACTCCACATGCTAAAGCACTTGCTATTTATAATGCCAATGCAATGCATAACCTCTTAAATGTGGCTCATATCTCCTTGCCTCCATGACGACAGACGGTAAAAGGAAAAGTCATCCAATGCAGCGGGCCTTAAGAAGACAAATATTTGTCTATGAACACAAGATGCATCCAGTTTATCTTATTATTCATGCAATGTTATCCCAGAAGCAGTTAGTGACATAGAGAGCCTCGAGGGCCTTGAAATGGAAGATGTGCGCTCAATAAATATACATTTAACTTCCACTGCACGATATGCATTATAGTTGTACAGTATATTGACAGCCAGTTTCATAAAAACCCCAAACAGCAGCATGCATAATAAACCGAGGTTTGTCAAGCATCATAGCACAAAACAGAGACTTCCGCCTCATATAACACACCAACGTTACTAATTCCTGCTGAGACTGACGCCCCTGTTATTGTAACATTACAGCATATGACCAGGAAAAGTCACAGAGGCGTTAAGGGAGTGAAATGGAATCTTCTTGCCAGGTAATGCTATTCCTCACGATGGACCGGTTTGTGCTTCTTGCATGAATGATTGTACCACAAATATGCATATACACAAACACTACAGCACCATTCCATTTATATATATATATTTATTTTTTACAACCTGTTCACCCTGCACATTTCAGACGCTTAAATACTTCAGCAAGTGCATGTCAGCTTTAGTTTTATCATTTACCAATCTGCTCGGTGGAAACTGGGTCATGTGGAGCTAGAATGGCTTCATCGGACGAGAAAGCTACTGAACCGTCCATCCTTACTGTCCTTTTTCCCCTCAGAATGCACCTGCTTTTTTTACTCTTTTTTTTTTAAACATTGCACCAATCTCCCACCCACCCACTACCTCCTCACTGTGTTCTTATCTTCTCCACCATCTTAACTCTGCAGGGTTAAGACCAGACACCAAGTTGGTGGCGCTTTAATGTCTTAAATCGAGAAAGATTTCACTTAACTGCTGCTAAAACTTCCATTTGGCTTAAATACAGACAATAATGCATACATTTGTGTCCCGCACCATCCTGTGTTATAACAGAAACAGCGGCTCATCCAAGTGCTCTTAAAATCATCACACAAATCATTTAACTCTGAAGAAGTGTTAAATGATCTCCTGTGTTGTCTAATATCTAGAACAATAGAAGGTCCATTAGGCACAGTGCACAGATTTGACTAATTTAATCGCAGTATATGATCAAATGAGAAACCATTTAAAGACAGAGGAGAAGGAAATTACAGGCATTTACATCTATTTCAGCTGGAGAATCAAATTTACCCAATCCCTTGGTACTGTTCCAGTGTATTTAGGAAAAAAGAAATAAAAGTCCCTCTGTGTAATCAAAAAACTGCTTATTCTCACTTGTGAGAAAGTTCTCTAATCACGAAGAGTGAGGCGCACTGTGATCTCTAAGTGCGGAAATTTACATATGCTCAGTAGCTCTTTTTGATAATCATTTATCAAACTGATGAATGGTTGTCATATTATGCGATTTGTATGGACGCCTCACAAATGCCTGATTCTTTACAGCAGCCACAGTTCAATGAGAAGTAGGCGGCAAAACCAAGCCTTATTGGTGACTGAAAGGTAATTAGTATCTCGGTGTTCTGTGTATTACAAGTGCAAAATATGCTTCAGCTGCTAATGATGAGCTGCCGAGAGGAAGACACGATTTCTTTGCCGAGCGGTTAATAAGCGGGAACAAAGACGAGAATTAAACCGAAAAAAGTAAGAGACGAGTTTACAGTCAGACCACCGGTGCCTTTGCCAGCGTGCACACCCCAGAGAGCAATTCACGAACTTAATACTAACAAGGTCAACACACAGATACACAGCAACACTCCCCCTCACTGGTTTTATTACAGTAATGCATTTAGACAACTAGCCTCGTTTCTCCAATATGAGCTCATATATCTGTGTAGTTGAAGCCCCGGGGAGCCGTTGCAGTTTACCATGCAGTGTTCAATTCCTTCAAAGAACCACAAAGTTGTCCTCTCTCATCAGTCTCCTATTTTTTCATACAGTATCACACATTACCGGTTCTCTTTTCGAACAGCTCTGTTGGTTTGCAGGTCAGAGGTCTGCAGAGACGACGCCACTGCAGTGGAAAAACCAGACAAACAGCGACGAGGATTTGGTCTGATTTCATGGTAGAGCTGAGGTGACTGACAACTTGTAAGATTCATCCCCAACGCATGGTAATGGAGACTTGGAATGTGGCAAAAAGAAATGAATTGGGTCTCATAGGGCTCATGTTTTTTGGTGAATTGCTTTGAACTATTCTTAAAAGAAAATCCCTCAAGTCATGCTGTGAATATTTGCAGTGGCATCAATGGTCTTACTCAAGTGCAGCATAAGAGTGTTTCAATACGCCTGTTTTGATGTGCTTTTTGACTTTGCAAGGAGAGAGGAAAGCAGGAAACTTAAAACATATAATTAAATTGAAATTAATGTGTGAGAATTGCAAGTGCAGAGAGTACACTTGACCTTTGAAACAGCAATCAACAAAACAATCCCAACTCACTCAAGGTTCCTTATTCTTGAACTTTTGACCACATCAGAGTTCAATAGATTCGCAACTTTAAAGAAACTTTTATGAGAACTCCCAAAGGTGTCCAGAATGAGGGAAGATTTGACGATGTTGAATTTTGTGGTATGATCAAAAGCACAAGAACAAAGAAATCTTATTTTGCCAGAGGTCATGGACACAATAAAGGTAGATTTTTCAAAATAAAAAATGATGTTGTGATTGGACGGTTTTGTGCAACTTCTACTAAAAAAGGAAATTAAAGCTGGGGTAGGCAGTATTTTTCTGACATCAATGTAAAAGTTTCATTCTAAAATTTTAACATATTGTAATTCAAGTTGACTGAGAGGAAACTAGACTTCTGCACCTCCTCTTAGCTTTAGAAAATCTAGCCTGTGATGGGAGATTTTAGACAATCATAGGGCTTTTCACAGATCAGATGCAATATTGTAAACAGCAACAAGAGAAAATGATGTGGTGGGCTTTAACTTTGGAGGTCAGGATTTAAATTCTAGGTGAAGCCACAAATACATGTTTTATCTTGGGGTATGTGAGGCTCGGAGCAAAGAGGCTAGAGCTGCAGGATAGTAATTTATTTTAAACTCTACAAGTTTTTGCCTACTGCAGCTTTAATGCCAGTATGCGGACACAAACACAAACATTAGGTGGGATTTAATGATGAAATTCTATTCTGCAGCAGACACCAGATGTACAGGTGTTCTTTTGACTGTCTAATCTCCCTGCACCATCTTAGGGATATTCACATAATGGTAACACATTGGAACTCACATTTTATTTCACCACCTTTTTAGAAATTCACACAAGAATTCCAGCACTGAATCGAAACACTCTGACAGCATCCTCCAGTCAGCATTGCGAGGGAAACCTTTTCAGTCGCTATAATAGATAAAACCTCCTGTTCGCTCATTGCTCTTAAAAACAGCCACTATGTCCATTAGTTCAGCAAGTTAAAAAAAAACACAACAACAACTCCTTCAGGGCAGCTTCACACGAAAGACTATTTCTTGACAACTGGACTGTTTTTGCCCAAGGGGTGGAAAATCCTTCAGGCGAATCCCTGATCCTCCTTATCTCTTCTCTTAGCCTTTCCAACCAGGTCTTATCTCCTCCTGGACAGTAATTAACAGGAATTACACAGGGCTCCTATCTGCTGAGCCCACGTCGTTACCGCGAGAGCCCTTTCCCATTTAGGGCCTGTCTGCTGGGAGATTACCACTGGAGAAGGGCTCCTCGATCAGGAGGTGCCACGCAACTGTTGTGCTTATGTGCCAAGCCTGGACACCGTTTTGCTCACTTGTGCTGATAAAGTCCAAGTTTGGTGTTGGGGTGAACTCCAGTAATGTCTTGCACTTTGTGATGAAACACTAATATAACATTGTCGGCCTTCTTGTTTGTCAAAACTGGTAGAAAACCCCATTAAGAGTGTATGAGATCAATACTCATACATTACGTCTAAGGATCTGCACCATTACAAGTCACATTTTTATTTGAAATGTAAATTGTAATGTCTGTTTTAGATGTAAAGGCGATATTGGCCATGTTCAACTGTAATGTTAAAATGATGCTGTTATGTAAATGGAAGGTTTGTGAGCTGTATAATTTTATCACTTCCCACTGCGCTGCTTGGAGTGAAACCTTTACGTCAAAACCAATCATGCAAATGTACGCACATGCTATACATTTATATAAAGGATTGAAAAACAAAATACAGTTGAAAAGATGGACAATTGTCCGCGACACATCTCTTCCTCTCTCTCTTTCCTCTCTCTCTCTCTCTCTCTCTGAGCCTTGCACACTCTAAATGTTTAACAGGATCCTTGATAAAAGCCTCTCCACTTCTGTTTCCGTGGCAACTGGCATGCATTGGAATTGATGACATCTCCTGATCGCCCACTTACTTTGCACTAAAAATGCTCTTCCAGTGAACTTTGCCAATGCCATTTCCCTCGCAGAAAGATGACGCCACTTTTCCCACAGTGGAGTGTGGAGATGGAAGGGAGAAGGAGGCTTTCCATTTGACAAACATGTCAAACATTTCCATTCCGTCTATCTGCATGTACCTGTAAAGCTTAGGACGGTATTTCACAAGAGCACTAGTCCTTTCAATAATATGTGAATGAAGTGGGTAATAGAAATACGACTGATCAGGGTTTCAACTTTACAGAATCTAACAGAATACAAGCCTCACAGGGTCTCGATAATTCATGGTGATTTGTATACCTCTCTTACCTATATAAATCAAGGTGTGAAGCATTATCCATTTAGCTCCACCTGCAAGCTGCAAACTTATCTGAGAAAAAGAGTGAAACTCTGTCCTTATCCGGGCTATCTAGTTAAACGCTTTTGTCTAACAGTGTCCCCATACCTCACACTTTCATTCTCTCCCTTAATTAACATAGACGGGCAGCCAGACAGCTCCGGAGGCCAGAACCCGAAGCAAGACCGCTCGCTGTCACCTTGTTACCACCGTAATGGGTTCAGACGAGGTCCCCGTGACACAGGAGAGAGGGGAAATGAATTCATGAAGCCCGGGCCTCGCGTACTTTCCACTTTGCTGCTTCTTCCTCCCTTTCCCACCAACTCTCCACCTGCGTAGCCTTGTTTAAACCGTTGGCACCACACAACAGAGAGAACACATTCGACATAATCGCGCTGCACGCACCAGCAACCCGATGCACAATTCATTCAGCTTCATTAAAACCACACACACGCGCGCACAGACAGAAAATTAACAAACACATTCCTAGAGTGTCCATTAAAATCTATTCATTAACTCTGAGTCACATTTCATCCGCTATTGCTTTTGTTTGTAAGAGTTTACAACTCAACAATAAAAAATGCAAACACTTGAAAAGCGTTTGGTGGAGTCAACAGCATCAAGGCGTCTGGGGTGGTTTGTTTAAACATTCACTCAACAAGCGACTACCTCGGACGGCCAAAGGACTGTGGAGGCAGGCCGCTCTGTCAAAGAGCTGGATGTCATGCATGTGAGGCAGGAGGCAAGACACTGTGCTGTCAACCCAATTAGGCTGCTCAGGCACACACTGACTCCATTCTGTAGGCTTGAAAGAGGTCAAGGAACGTATAAAACAGGCATTTCTCCGGCACGCCAAACACACAGACTGGCAACTTTCAGATTCACCGACTGACTCGGAGAGAGACTGAAAGGCAAGGATGTCCTTTATGCTAAAGTCATTAAGGGTGGATGTGCACACAAAGCCTCTGTGGGAAAATGTCCACACATTGACACATTAGCAGAGGGAAAGACAAACAACAAGACATGATTGCCATGTATGCCTTTAAGTTAGAAATCTTGCCAATCAATCAAGGTTATTTCTGGAGCATCAATCTTGTTTTAAATGAGCTTTAAAGCCTCCAAACAGCTCGTCCACCAAGGAAGTGTTTGGGGTGCCTCATTGTTCTGATTATACATTCAGCACGCTAATTTGTTTGTTTAATCCAATTATTTGGTGACTCTCTATTCTGCAGATTTCTCTGTTTTCTTTATCCGGCAGTCAATAATCCTTAACCCCCCTCTGAGCTAGTCAGAGACTCTATGAATGCCCACTGGGTTGTCAGCCTCGAGCAAATGCACTTGGATCAATTGTACACGGTCGGCGCGGACGTGTGATTGGATAATCTGCACCTCACTGTCTCAACATGTGTGTATGTGTGCGCACACTTCGCAATCAATATTCCAAACAACAGCGGCGCATGTACCTTGAATGCTGATTTAATATGTGTGATAGGCTTTCGATCTCAATTCAATGTACTTTGTTTCAGACTAAACAAACACTTGACTTGCAGACTTTGTTGCAGAATAGGTTAGCATGCTTCTTTATATGTGTTTGACATCACACGCTGTGGTGGTCACCACATCTCCTGATCTCATGGGTGAACAGACTTTAGGGTCACAGCCCAGAGGAGGCTGAGAATCAGTAATCTCGCTTGGATCTGAAGTGTTTGTTGAACGGGTTAAATGTTCTGACACAACAGAGGAGGTAGCCCACACACAGAAATTAGGTCATTTAAATCACTCAATTATATATGTTGACATTGCATGCCGCATTGTATGGCTCTAATGCCGGGATCACAATTCCATGATATGAAATGTTTCCTAATCCTTCCTCCTCCCCTCTGCACCAGAGATCAAAAGAAATGCTGGAATTGCTTCCCATGGCACATTTGAAATGGTTTTTCTGACAGTGTAATACCAAAGTCATTTACCCGGCTGCATTTGGCTTTCGCTATGAATTGCAGCGACGTCGCCGTCTTATTTTGTTTGATGTGCATGAGCCATGCAGACAGAGTCATCATTTAAATTTTTTGCCATGTGGCTCAAATCAAATTCTGACACATGCCTTTGAGTTAAATTAGTAATACTGAGTCATGTTACTGAAACCTTGCGTTTTCCCTTCATGTAGCAGCTGTAACACTATATGCTGTAGTCTACATGCTTCCTAGTTGACCTGGTTTGCTCTCTGTTGATTGAAATGGTTAAATCTGATCTTGAAAAGGGGGGAAAACAAGGTGGGAATGGTTAGCATCACCTCCCGGTAGAAATACCTCCTATGCCAAACAGTTTCTCTCCAAAGCTAATCTTTTATTTGCATATTAAAGGCAATGAAAGACGCATACAGAACCATAATCCTGAGCTGTCCTTGTGTTTTTCAAGACCAGGCACTTGGTGCACAAAAAAGCGACAGAGAGCCTTAGAGAGCGTTGCGAACAGCAAAAAAGAGGCCTCTTTCATGCCTATATCACACGCTTTTAAAATCGCTGAGGGTGGCATGCACATTAAACATTATAATCAGGCCATATTTGAATTTCAATGCGGAGCAAATGAAAGGTGTTGGAATTGGATTTGGATACTTTTATTTCGGGGTGGATCAGGGCTGGAACTGGGACAGATGACTTGTCAGAAATCAAAATAGAATTACCATAAACTGCTTTGCATTGTTTAGCCTTTTACCCCAGCTGTTTTGGCAGATGTGTTGTCATTAAATCTAGGCAGACAAATAGGATGTGGGTTAAAAATAAATTGAGAGGTTTAATGATCGCCTGTTAGCACCATAGTCCCTTTTAATTAATTGTCTTTGCAGGTAAGGAGAAACCTGTACGGTCTTGTAAAAGGAGTGCTAATCCTTCATCAGGCTATTTGATCTGTCATCTGATGTGTTGATGGGAGACGGTATCATCTCCACCACTCATTAGGCTCCATGTGAATGAAAGAGAGGGGAAAAAAAACATCTTTTGTCAAACAGCAGCAAGCAGACTTCACAGTAAAGCTATGGGCCTCATTACACACGCTCAGAGGGTAACACTTCAAGAATCTAACTTAATTGGCTGCCTGAACATTGCATTTTTACACAGCAATTTATTTTAAGTGTTTTTGATGTCAAATGATATACGGGGGGGGACTTCTATCTGAGGCTGAATGGAGCAGGAACTGTTTCATTACCCTGTGGCGAGATCACATGCACCGGCTAAGGTTGTGGAGAGAGGAGCATTTTTAATCCTGTTTTGGTGAGAGGGAAATTGTGTGCGAAGGATGTGCTGAGAGCGCAGAAACACTCGGGATTGTTGAGGTCGTGGCGTGCCATGTTGCTTGGCTACTGGCAGGATACAGAGATGCAACGCCTACTAACATCTGTAGTGCCTCTCAGTTAGCAGAAGATGCTAATAAAGATGTGAAGGCTCTTCGGATGCTGCGGGCTCTGCATTGTCACGATAAAGGCGAAATCTAAAGCACGCCAGCCAGAAGTCTTGTATTGTTTTGGCTTGAGAGCCTCCCCTTGTAATGACAGTCGCTCCCTCCGCACGTCTCTTCCCTTTTTGACTCGTCTTTTCAGTGCAGGGATTAGAAGCAAATTGCGGTGCTTCCCCAGGACTCGAATCTGCTCTGTTCGCTTTTATTTACGTTTCACACGTTAATAGAATCTAATCGTTTTAGAAGGCCACCGGGCCTGTAAAAGCATTTCATGGCTGTTTGATCCACAGCTGAGAACTTTTCACATTTACAGAGCTGCCCCCTACATGTCATATAAAAAGAAATAAATGAAAAACACTTCTTGTAAATTACAGATGATCACTCCCGCCACTGCCTCTTTCACTGAGAAACACACTCGTAATGCAGCACCTCAGTACATATGTTTGTTTCATGAACGCAGGGGAGTTGTGGGGGAGGCTGTGCGGCACCACGCTGCACTGTGATTGGCCGATAAGAGACCAGAGTGAGAGAGGCCTTGGAGATGACAGTGGAACTTAATTAATATGTAGAATTTATTGATCATTGCACTGCAGGGAAATCAACTGCCATCTTCTACCATTTTTTGGACCCTGGAGGATCGTAAATAAAAGGCCTTAAATATTTCAACCATTGCGCCACATCAAACGCGAGCAATAAACATGACAGGGAAATATGTGACGGAACTTCACTGTAAATCGTGCCAAATTAAATTACAAGGCAAGCTTACAGGGAATAGTTGAGCAGAATGTTGAACAGACTGGATTTTTTAAAAGCAAATTTGGTGCGTCTTAATTAAAGTAGCGCAAACAATAGGTGCTTTTTCACTGGATTAAATGACATACTTTCCTATGGGCGGAATACCAGGTAATTCCCTGCTAATTATAATAAAAATGCTAAGCGGTAGGATTTGAATGGGACCTGCTTGTATCTTCAGAGTAAAGAACAGTGGTGAGAAAAGCAGCCAAGGCCTGGAGAATAGAGTCAACCTGGTTTGTTTCCAAAACTCCTGCAGTGCGTCAGTCTCCTGCAACCAACAAAGGCATACTCCTTGGCGAGTGAGCTTACATCCTTTCTCCCTTCCAAAAAAAAGGGGGGAAACTGAAAAGCCCTAAACTTGGCAGGACTCCCTTAAGACCTGTAAGGATTCACTGTGGCTCTGCTTGTTGCAGAAATAGGTTGATTGTGCTTTGACCAATCCAAGTTTGACTAAAAAAAGGGAAAACTAAGCTAAAGAAAATGTACAAAGGAAACAAGAGAGTAGTGTTTTTTGTTCTTAGCTGTCACTGAGCGATGGGGAGACTCTGAACAGGGAATCAACACAGTGAGAGAGGATGTGTTCAAACTTTCCAATAAAGAAGCATTGAAAAAGGCCACACGCTGAGTGCCTGGCTGACGCGAGGGAGCTTGACAGCCTCATCAAATGCTACGTTGTTGGGAGACTTCCTGCATTCACAAAACTTCACCTCTCAAGCGACCACAGCCTCATTGTGCAGGGTAGGGCTAATTAAAAATCGCTATTCATGCAGTTTCTTTCACAATGGCGACACTGAAGGCAGGAAAAGGCCACAAACTTCCCATCCAGTGACATTATCCGTCATCTGAATATTTCTAAGGTCCAGTCCTAACAAGCAAATAATTGGTTTACAAGGTCAAATGTGGAACAGAAAATTAGTCATCCGCTTGTACATGGATAAGCAATTTTGCAGCTCATTCTAAATTTAAATGATAGTTTATGGTCGATCCAATACCATTTTACGAAATAATGCAGTCTTAAAGTACATTGAAAGTACTAAAATCCACCTCTGAAATGCATTAGGAATGCAAGCTGTTCCTTAATGCTACGTAGCTGGTCATGAACCTTGTTTAAAAGTTCTGGTAGAATAGAATAGAATATAGAATAGAATATTTTCTTTATTGATCCCCCATTGGGGCAAATTTCAATTGTTACAGCAGCACGAAATGCAAGAAATTTAACATTTTAACGGTAGGGCACTGTCTGAAATGTAGTGTGGCTCCAAAAGCTGCAATAACCTGTATTCTCCACTTCAATGTCAGAAAATGTTTTGTAGATCGGCTGTAGTACCTGGTTGTGCCACCAGGTAGAGCCTCTTGCTGTTTCTTACTAGTCACTACGGTTTAGCTAGCAGCGAGGCCACCATGACAAAGCCCTCTGTGGTGCTTAATGGGCTCCAGCCTGTGCTCATGTATTTAAGCCAGGACCATCTTGTACAGCGTTTCAGTGGCGTAAATAGTAAATCATATTGACTAAAACAGCATTATCAGCACAGGGCAAATGTCCACTGTGCTTCATTTGTGTTGTCAGTGAATTAATTACCAATTGGTAGTGCAGCAGATTATTAATTGAGAAAATTATTAAAAATTTGCATCCTTAAGAAACCTGTGATTTAAAACAAAGGAACTCCTTACACATTTATTTCATGAGGCAGCTCCATAGGAAAGGGACGAGCATATTTAAAAGTTTCAAGGGGACTCCTGCATGTTGTCTAACTCACAAAGATACAATTATTAGTGCAATGTGCAATTGCACCTTCATCAGGAAAATAATTTCCAACAACTGAAATCCCTAGCATCTTGCCACAAAGTGTGCTCTCACTTTACAAAAAAGAAGGATCAGACTAACGTTCCTGCAGATACCTATCAGTAAAAAAATGCCTTTATTGACCCTTCTTACACTGTATAATCATGTTAACATGTCATAGAGTCCTTCATGTTATCTACATCTGTGTCTTGCAGTCAGGATAATGACATTTGATCATGTGGCCTTGCACCTAGAATTGATCATTTCTAATCATCTAGCTTCCTTTGATTTTCATAAGGGTCCATCTTGTTGTGTCGAAACTCAGCAGGAGGGAATGTGCACACACAATTTAATTTCATGATAAAGGCATGTGCACTTCGATGGTAATTCCATTCCCTGCCTATGTTTGTAGAAAACAGAGTCATTACTGTATTGAACAGTTGTCGGTAATCCACAATCCTGCTCAGTGTACAAATAAGTGCATGAGAAAGCCACAGTCTCCCGCACTATAAATCTTCTTTCAATTGATTTACTTATCTTCCTTCCCGTCGCTTTAAGAAATACAAACATAGTTTCCCCATCGTTCCTGCGCACGGAGAGAAACTTCCCAAAACTCATATATAAATGTTGTTATGGAAACAAAACACTGCACTGTGCTGTGTGTATAGCAGTGACAGTCTTGTGGGGGGGAAAAAAGAAGCAGAAAATCTCATCTTTTGTTTGAAGCTATCAATCAAGAGAAATGATCCCTGAGTAAAGCTATAAGTCCTTGGATATACAATGCATTCTGGTGTATACAGATGGCTGAAAACGTAATGCATGGTCTTCATAAAATAGGGAAAAAATACATTTAAGTGTGATATAGTTGTAAATATGCATTATTTTTCTTATAAAGCTGTTTATTCGAAATGACATTCTGCAAAGAAATAATTCAAAGTTGCTTATGCCTTTAAAATGCCCACTATTTAAAATGGAAAGCCAGCAGGTGAAGACCAAGGCTAATTACAGAGGCTGATAAAGTTGGAAAATGACAAGAGACAGTGTTGCAATGCAAATCAATGAACTCCCCTCAGAAATCAAACTTAACTGAGTTGCAGCAGCCCAAAACAAAGTTAGCGCTACAATCAATAGGAAAGCAATGTACTCTAAGAGTTGCAACACTGGAATAAAAAGAAAAAGAATCGAGTGTCTGAGAGATTGCAAAGGCTGAGATAAGTGGAAGTCAAAGTAGCAGTTTGCCGGGTTTCCACAAATGACCAAAAAACCCTCTAAATACTCTGTTTTAACAGGAGGAGGGTCTGCTCTTCCTTCTCAAGTGAGGCCCTTTATCAAGGAGGGATGTGAACTATCATTTAGCCCAATTTTAGCTCACTCGAACGGATGCTGCAGGTGTACAATTTAAAGGAGAAGCATCTGATTTGGTCTACATATTAGGAGGTGCTATTTTCAAATTAGATCTACAAAAAGAAATCACAGATGCTGCTGCAGAGAGGCGGCCTTGACTTTCGGCTAAACAGCCTGTTGTTCTGAACCAGTTAAAATCTAATGATGATTATGGGATTAGGCATCAGTATATTGCTTTAATTATTCCGTGACTCCCCAGCGATCCTGTCTGGCCTCCCAGAGAAAGTCACCAATCAAAGGCGGCAATAACGCTCACTTTCTATGCACGGGAGGTTGAGGAGAGGCGGTCGGTGAAACATAAAGACAGGCAAGGTGATGGAGAGGAATGGCAGAGAGATCAGAAGGGACAGCGGCAAGATGAAGGACCTTTTTGATTTTTAAGAGGAACTAAAAAGAGCCAACTGCCATTTTCAATTTGGAGAGAGGGCAAGAAAGAACGCCTCCAAACACAAATACATAAAACTGTGCTGAGATTGCAAGACAGACAGACAGACGGACGCAGAGTGAGGGGGAGTACCCACATGGATTAATCATGCAGAGCAGCCCCAGGTTAAACGTGTGATATTTTTGGTTACAGTCCCATCGCCGCCTTCAGGCAATTTGCATAGTACTCAGAGTATACACCTTCATTTCCCCCTGCGGATTAGCTTTGTGAGAGCCAAGCAGTCAACGGGAATTAAAATAATTTCCGGGACCATTGCTGTTTATGTCCAAATTACCCTAACCTGATTACAAATGTTGTTATTTACTTTCCATTTTCAGTTTTTTTCTTTCTTTTTTTGTTTCCATTGGGGAGTTTTTATTTCGCCCAAAGCCTTCTTTCCTAAACCTGAGAGCCAGATTTTCTTAAATTAAGCAGTGGCCAGCCTTCTCCATGTTTAAATCCTCTTTCGGACGAAAGCTCATTATCATCCACACATATAATCTCTCAAATTGGTACCAAACGCCCCAGCTGTTAAAGTGGGCTGCATAATTTGCTAAGGGAGCCTGAAATGAACGTATTATCTTTCAGAGAGAAATATTAAAATGGAGATAATGCAATATATGGTATTTAATGTCGAATGCCTGCAGACAGTTGAGGTTCAAAGACACTGAGCAGAGGAAAGAAAGCACAACACATAAAGGTGGCAAGAAGATGAAAGCATTTCATTCAGGAACTGTATCTGGAAATTGTGTACGGGAGTTTAATTTCTAACTATAAGAATTATTTACTGATAGTTACGGCAAAAAAAAAATACTGTATACTGCATGTCCCTTTCACTGGATGTACTTCATCTACTATAGGAACCAGATACATTTTTAGTTTCTTCAAAGATAGTAGGTTTCCACTTGACTAGTCATGTGCACATATATCAGTCAATGGAGGGGTTAATGCATTTCAAAGTAACTCAATGAAGTACTTAAATAACTTTTTTGTTGTCACGTCAAG
>OMNN01052692.1:0-13277 GCA_900302755.1 Chromis chromis
TCAAGTTGCATTTTGGGGTTTCTGTATCATTGTTTTTCTTCAGAATCGGTTTCTGGTTTGAATGTGTATATCAGAATTATTCCAGTGTAACAACTCTCCATTGAGTGGCGTTGAGTAGTTTTACAGTGTTTGAGCAGAGTTGTGGGTGAGCTGGTTTGCTCGAGCTGCATCAAGGGACTTCATAGATCTGTACATCCTAAAAGATGTAATGGTGTAGAGTTACATCTCAGCCATTTTAAGGCAGGAAGGGACTATTTTCGTGAAAGAAAACTGCTAAATATGTCACTTTATAAGAGGTTAATTGATGTCCAGAAAGGACTTAAATATACTGAACGTATGTGTAATCAAAAACATGCAGTCATTGCTTTACTTACACCACTTTTCAACCACCATTTAGCACAAAGTGAGTATTAAGAAACTATGATTTATCTGTGTAGTTGCTCTTGATAGAAGGAAGATATTTCCATTGCAAGAACAAGGCTGAAAATATATTTTCTACTTTTGTCTGTAATCATGTATCTGTACTTAAATGCCATAGCAGCCCCAGTGTGTGTCTTTTGTATCAGACAGATTTGAGTCACAGCACTAAGCATCAGTTTTTCTAAAAAAATAAATATCTGATGGTCCAGGAGGCCTTTAAAACCACTTATTGCTGTTCTGGTCCCATTTTTTTTATCACGGTTTTTCATAGATTTTTGTTAGACTAAAGCACATCTTTATTGAGTTATAATCATTTGGAGGTATCAGTACAGAGTGCAGATGTTTTGTCTGATTTTCGCCTTCAGTTTGCTTTTTGATCCAGCACCTTAGGAAGTTCTTGGGATGGGCGTGTTAACCTGCCTTTATCAGACAAATGCACAAACACTTTGGACTCAATTAAACAGACCTGCAACCAATCACAGCAATGAAACATGTCAAAGCCTCTCACTGGTGCTTGTCTATTGTCTGATTCAGAGGCTGTTAGACACTGTTTTTCGGAATGTCCAAGCCTCAAAACCATCCGGATAAAATCATTTCCAGTTGATGATGTGTAGTTTTTACTAGAATAGGATAAATAGTGGCAATTTATTCAAGTCAACAAGCCTAAACATTTTGTTGTGCAACTCACTGAATAGCCTTCAGCATACCAAGATCTGTTCAAAGATTACCATGTTTTATTTATTTATTTTTACCAATGATTAATTCTGTGGATGAATAGAATGGTAATACATGAGAACCACAAACTGAGGCTAATGCCATGCAGATGTTAAATGAGTTACATGTCACTACAGTCATTCTTTCTCTACTTTTCATGCTTTCCAAGAGTCACTACGTTGTAAGTAGTGGCGGATAAATTCACCTGATGCTAATATGAAGCTTCAGAAGTCAGAGTTTGACAAATCAAGTGGGCATCTTCCAAAATTAGCCTTTTTAGTACAAAATTTCACACATGAGCAACAAAGTTAAGTTTTGGGCAAATGCCGAGAGAGATGCTTACATGATTTGGATTTTTCGGGCTGCTGAAACCTTCTGTGAGCTTCTGCTGTTCCAATCTTTTACAATGTGGTTACTTTAGGAAGGCATGTCTACTGTACAGATGGGTATTAAGTGTGAACATACTTAAGAAATAAGTGTTAGTGTTTACAGTGGATTCAATGATCTTGTGCTGTTGTAGGTTCATGTTGGACCAATGAGAAGCACCAGTATTGGCTGGATGAAGCTGAAGAGCGCCAACCCTTTGGATCACCCAATTCTCCAACCAAACTATCTGTCCACTGGTAAGATTTGATCACAACATCACAAAGTACATCTGGGTATTAGTTTTGGCTGTGTTTGACTTTTTCCTTTTGAAGTCGACACCCACATTTAAGAGGATACTAGTAGTTTAGTGCCTTTGTTACAGTAACTCTAAATAGATAATCAGTCTTTGCATTAACCTGTGTCTCAGCAATGTGTAAGATTCTGATGGAAAATACTAGGTAGCAGAATTTTATAAAGGCAATTTTGGTGTTCACTGCCTCTCTTCCTTTCAGATATCGATGTGTGGGAGTTCAGGGAGTGTATCAAACTCTCCAGAGAGATTTTCGCCCAGAAGGCCTTTGACCCGTTTCGTGGCCCTGAAGTCCAGCCTGGTCCTCAGGTCCAATCCGATGCCGACATCGATGCGTTTGTCCGCCGAAAGGCCGACAGCGCCTACCACCCATCCTGCACCTGCAAGATGGGCTCGCCCTCCGACCCGATGGCGGTCGTCGACTCGAGCACGCGCGTTCTGGGTCTGGAGCGGCTGCGTGTGGTCGACGCCTCCATCATGCCCAGCGTCGTCAGTGGAAACCTGAACGCTCCGACCATCATGATGGCAGAGAAGGCTGCTGATATTATCAGAGGTCGCCCTGCTCTCGCTGACCCAGGTGTTCCTGTCTACCAGCCTCCGACACTCGACACACAGAGATGAACAGAGACAAGGAAGAAGAGCTGGCACCTTTCGGATGAGGAGTGAAGGGTATGTGCGGGTCAGAAATAGTTCACAACACAATCAGTTTTGAGGCAGCAATGAATGACTTCCTGTGCGGTTTAAATGGAAGCAGATCAATTCGTTTTGATACAAATTATTTAAGGCCGTGAACGGTCGGTTTACATTCAACATTCACTACTTCAAATGTCAGAACCTCATGGTGGCTTCTGATAAGATTCTGTCACTGGGGAGGAACAGATGTGGGAACAAATATACTTTATGTAACACTTGATTTCACTCAGATGAACTTCACAGCACTGGCCTGCAACCCCGGCAAACCTTTTCCTGTGTTACTGTCGTAAATTTAGCCGTTTATACAAGTCAGATGTGAGCTGATCGGAAGGCTACTGTTGATGTAATGGAAAATGTGACTAATGTGTGGCATTACCTAGTTAGGTATAAGCAATTCACCAACTTCGGCATGTTTGTGTAAACACGCTCTGAAGTTGACACACCTTACAAACTGCACTGCAGTACAAGACTACAGTAAATGTTAAGCCTTTAAATGGTCTGACATTAATAAGGCCTTTGCTCACCCTCCCATTAAAACTAACACAGTTTACATAACAGTTCAAGTACACTACACTCTATTAAACCACAGCCAGGTTTCAAGTCCTGTTTTAAACATGTCTCGAGTCTTACAATGAAAAACTGAAGGACAGCTAATATAAAAAAAAGTGTTTTTCTTGCAACCAGAATTTTTTTTTTTAACCCAGCTGCATCTCAGCATGGTTTTCTTGTCAGCCTTTACAGATTAGATCATGTGGATGACAGCTGCAGTCAGTCAACAGCCAAAGTCCTGCAGGATCTCGCTGTCTGATTAATGATCAGAAACCTGCAGAGTTCACCCAAACAGTCTCAGCAGCACTTTGTGTTTGTCTGTTCAGATCAGTTGTCACCAAGGTAACGTCCCTCTTCCTGAAGTCTTGCACTTTCAGCAGTTTGATAAAAAACATTGTTTGCACAGGTTTGTTGCATACATTTCATATCATCGAGAGGACGATAAAATCTGTAAGGTTTGATTTAAATTCACTTGTAATCTTACGTCACATAATTTAACCTCATGTCTAACGGAGTATGCTGCCCAGCCTAACAGATTTATTCAGTAATTAATTCATGTGCTCATGTTATGAAGAGATTGAAGACAGGAGATATAATGGTCACTGAGGCATGCACAAAGAAAAACCTGCAAGGCATTTTTCCCAGAAAAGTAGGCTCTTTGTTTCAACCAGGACTGCCACAGTTGCGTCATTTTTTTCCTCTTAACAAGCACCAGTCTTGTTTACTGGCAGCGTTGATAAAAGCTGCATGTTGACTTGGCAAGTGCTCTCTTTATCGAAAAAGTAGGAAACTGGAATTAGAGAGAGGGCAACCAAACTCTGGTTCAAACAAACCTAGTTGCCTTTTTAGGCTGCCCCCTAAAATACAATTCCATAATACTATCATAGTCTGACTTCCGTACAGTGCCTATAAAAAGTAACCACCCCCATGGAAGTTTCCCTTTTTACAAATTCTTCCAGGGTCTGCTGCTGAGAAGCATCCTCACATCATGATACTGCCGCTACCATGCTTCATGCTCTCTGAAAATTTCTTGTATCCATCCCCTTACTCATGCTTTTCAACCTTCTCACAGAGTTGTCTTTTGTCTTCACAGTGTAGTTACAAGTGTCAAGTGTACTGATTCACCACTGAGTCAACTTTTCAAATACCGGTGTCTTCATACTATCATCACTTAAGACACATTCCCAGCATTCAGATGAACTCTAAATCACTAACTGGCTGCACCTGTGTCGAATTAGGTGAGTCACTTTAAAGGAATTGAATACTTGTATAGTCAAGTTTTTGTGTAAATAAATTGGCCAGGATTCAATGTTGAAAATATTCCGAAGGAGGGGTGAATACTTTAAGGTACTATACTCTAAGTATTTTTCTAGATTTCATTAATTTTTAAGGTTTTCAAGCAGCCAAGGGAACAATCCTCTTTGAAATGCTCTATATTGTTGCACCTGTTCCATTACTTTTACTGCTGAGTCCTCAAATTTTACAACTCACAGCTTTGAGTTTCCGTTTGGTCGAGGCCAGCCTAGTAATCTCGCCATATAATCTTAACAGCAGTACTGTACATGCAAATTGTATCTCAGATGATTAAATGTGGCTAATTGCATTAAAATACACTTTATGTTTATATACACTAAAAACTAAACTACACTAAAAAAAATCTTCAGTGTTACTCTTATATACAGTTTTTAATATATATTGTAAATGTTTACAAAGATGTTTTTTAAGGTAAATGCGATCAACAAATCAGAAGAAATTATAAAGTTTTTAAATGTAATAGCATTGGTGCCTATGAGATTATGTTCTCATGTTAGTGTTAATTACTGTACATGCAGAATGTGACACACATTGGTGTCGAGATTTTTAACTGTAAATCTTCATAAATCAAGTATTGATTCAAATCAAATTAACAGTTTGTGTCATCAGCTATAATGGGAAGATGCTGGAAGGAGTTCTATTTTGTCCTATTAAGCTTTGCACTACGCCATAGAGTTACTTAGCTCAGCTTCATTACTGTGATAATTATTGTTTACATTATAATGCAGTGAAGACTTGTATGTTTCAAACATTTGTGTCCTAATGAATGTAGTAAACACGGATCATAAAGGGAATGTTACTGTGAACATTGTTTTTTTTCTGGTATTGATGATAAACAAAGCTTCCTGACCTTGTCCTCGTGACTTTATTCAGTGATCATTACAAAAATCAGCAGGTTCATCATCATTTCAGGCAAAAAATCAAATGTACAAAACAGGGTTTCTTTAGTTTTCATTGGTACAAAATCTATAAGGTACTAGTACTTATGCTACAAAGTAGATAGAGCTATATCTTTTTTAAATTTCATACAACAAATGGTTAGAAAGCAGAAATCTTCAAGTTCATCACTTACTTTTTACAAACGCTGTACAGATTTTATACAATATCAATTCATAGACATGTGTAAAGCAGTGGAACAGTACAAAAAAATAAAGCTGTGTTGCACAACAAAGCTTTGTGTTCTCTGTCATTTTGTGTCTTTTGATAAATGTTGATGTATTTGGATAGTTATTCTATAAATAAACTGCACATGTATTCTAGTGCTGATGTCAGTAAGTGAGTAAATCTGGACTGGTCATGCAGTGGTGGACATTGAATGTTGATTTTTATTAAAATAGAGGTATTTGTGGAACCAATCATGGATGGTACTGAATGTCTACGTATGTTTTGATACCGATCTAGAAAATAGTGTCTGTTTCTCCCTGCCATCCATGTACAAATAGTAGAGTTTACATTAGACGGAAGCTGCTGTAGGAGCAAACAAATGGCAGTTCTGTTTTCTTTACGGGGGTTTATGACTATTGTCTGGGATATGCAGCAAATGTTCAAATTTCCACTTACAGCATGTGTTTAATATGGCTTCTGAAGTCGTCTAAATTCCTCCAAAATCAATTTTTAAAAGTCATCAGAAACCCAAACAGTAAAACTGAATCTTTGGCTGCATTTACACAAAATCCAACCAGTTTTTAAATTGGTAATGGTGAGATTCTTTCCTGTTGGTTCCTAAGATTTCAATGGATTTCTTTTTCTGTGGTAGATATTACTTCTTTTGTCACAGTTTCCCTGACACTTCAACCAACAGACCTGGATAGTTACAGAGGTACTAGCATTAAAATTATTTAAAAGTCTGAATTAAACACAATTTACATGCAGTTAGAAAATGCATAAGTCATATTAATCAGCTGTGTTGGCCACTAAAACCTGTGTGAGTGTGAAGAAATGAGTGCATTTACAGTGCATGTGGACACAATTCCAGATGGCTCTTTTGTCACCAATGTGCACAACAACTTGTAACACTTGAGCAACAACAAATGTAAAATTGAATGCATCTGGAAAAGCATTTGGGCATCGACGTGTGTGTAAATGCACTCAATGATCCCGTGTTTTGGTTTTACATTAGAAGAAGCCCTTTGATTGCACAGATCAAACAGTATTTAGATTGAGGAAAAGAAGAAGAGCAAAAACCACCCTGCTGTGACCCAGTGTTGGTGTTTTAAAGGTTGACCTGAAGACATTGTTGGCAGTGGTAGACAAACACTGGTCAGCGCTTGAGCAAAAGTGCAGAGGTGTTGCTTCTCCCCAGTGTTTTTTTTTTTTTTTTACCTGCTAGCAGGTTTTGTTGTTCTCTCTTCACAGACAGCAGCTGTTTTGGACATCTAGTGCACGGAAACTGGCATTTGAACAAAAAAGAAATCCCACAAATGAAAGGCAACAGCTAACCACAATCACTGATTCAAACTGCACACTATGTACACTCTATATACTGAATCTGTATATTGTCAGGGAGTTCAGTAAATAGTCTCCCTTTCTGTTGTGGCGTTTTAAAGGTACATATTGAGAGTAATGAACAACAACCCGTCTGTTGGTATCACATCATCCGAGTCAACAAGCTGGTTATGACAAAATCCACTTAATCTTACTGCTGCTGAACAGATGAAACTCTTTAAATGTAATGTAAGATTAATGGGAACAACAGAAGCCTTTAAGCAAAACTTTGCAGCTGTTGAGGCAGTAAAAGGTTGAGTCCCATTTAGATGCATAAACTTTACCTTCACATCCTCTTGGTGAATCCAACCACCATTTACCATCATACACACTGGCTTAACTTTAGTCTTTCGGAACTGCCTGAAACTATTTTGTCTGGGTCCTCACCAAATTTCGTGGCTGCGACAGTTAAATTGCCCTTTAAAATGGCTTCTGAGATAAGACGTTTTAGTTTTCAGTCCCAAATAACAAATAAGTAAACTGTGGACAAAATCTGCGATGGTGCAGCAACATATTTCCTGAATTTCGTCTGAATTGAAACAGACTGATCCTATTTTTTTTTCTCAGAAATGGTGACAAAATGATGACTTCATTCTTTAAGCATGTAACTAGAATATATTACAACACATAGTCGTAGGGATGTGCAGCAGTTTGACAATCCAGGCTGAGATTAATGTGCCACAGTGTTGTACTGTTTGCGCCATACAGACAAATAAAAAAAGATCTACGTTTTATTTTATTTTATCCGTGTGCGTAAGATGTGCGTAAATTGAATCATTGCTGAGTGAGAAAGAAACAATGAAATCCCTGTTTTCATGGGGCGTTGAGAAAAGTTAAGGATCACTATGGACAGTCTGTGACATTCTTGTACCCTAAACGTTATTTTATTTTCAGGTTATAGTGTAAATTAGGTGTAAATTTAGCATTGTTGGTGGTGTAAAAGGGGGAAGGACTTACAGTATGTCAGCGACACATGAAACAGAAGGATATGCCTGAGGACAAAGTCTTTTTTTTTCATTGATATGTGATTTCCTTTTCAAGTCAAAAACAGAGACGAGCAATGTTTAACCCTGAACTGTGAACTCAGTGCAGCTTGATTCAAACGTATCAGCTGGAATGGCTTTGGATCAGCCTGATCGAGATTATCTGAAAGAAACTAGTAAAAAAAAAATTAAATTAAGTTAATCTATTTATCAAGTTTTTTTCGTGTAATTTGAGTCTTGGAGGTAAAAATGAACCAGCATCTGTTATCATGACCAAATAATAGGGTAAAATCACACAATTATATATACATGAAATTCAACTGAATACATGAATTCTTGGAATCTTCAGATGGCCAAAGACATTTTGCAGCAGGACAGATGCAGCTTACACATTGTGCTTCACTCTAGGATCACGCCACTCACTGGCCTGTCATTGGCTTCTGGCATTTAAACTGGAAATCAGGGTGAACCCTTTGGAAACTATTTAAAATTATAAGTTTCTGAATAAATCCAGTACAAGAAACATTTTATACACTGCAGTCTGTAAGTGAATGGAATGGTGGCACATTTTCTCTTTTATTGGCTCTTCATATTGAGTAAACAGTGTAAGAATCATGGCCTCAAACAGTGCAGCAATGACAAGCCCACCATCCCAACATTGTTCACCCAATACTGGACGCATGCAAACACCCTAAAATTAAAGCTGATTTGGATCAAACCACCAGAAACAATAAAGAGATTGTCTTAAATTCCTGCTGAATGACAGGCCAGCTGGCAGGTAGTAGCCCGATTCTCTCTGGTTTCAATATTTGCTGAATTAATCTCAACCATTATATTCTGTTCTCCGCTCAAGAGAAAGAGAAAAACAAGGCACTTTGTTCACATCCCTGTTTTGACGTTTCCTCTCCACTGCAGGATGCACCTGAAGAGAGACTTTCCTCTCGCCATGGAACGGTAGTAAAAATTCAATTGAAAAAAACCTAAATAGAATCTGGTGTGAGCCACTGCTATAGGGAAGTGATGCATATCATCTCGTCTGTTAGGTCCTCCTCGCATTTCACAGCCACGTATGGCTCCTCGTCGCTGTAGTCGCGGATGCTGTGGTCCCTAAGATGCGAGTTTGCATGTTGGTCCGTGCTAACACTTCCAGTTCCCCCGGTGCTGCCGTTACTCACACTCCCGTTCAGCAGATTGCTGGCTGCGCTCTCCATCTCGTCGATGGTCATCTCGCAGGCGTCTGCGATTTCATGTTTGG
Source organism: Chromis chromis (assembly GCA_900302755.1). Taxonomy (NCBI): domain Eukaryota; kingdom Metazoa; phylum Chordata; class Actinopteri; family Pomacentridae; genus Chromis; species Chromis chromis. Next base: position 9,089 of record OMNN01052692.1, read on the forward strand.
TCGCCGACACAAACTTAGGGTCTCTGGCATATTTACCCAAACCCTCAGATATCAGCACCTGAAAACAACACGAAAAAAAATCATTAAAATCCACCTAAATGTCAGAATGTCTGGCGGTGTCAGAAACATTTGTGGCTATAGGAATTTATTTATTTTTTGTTGGAAACTTTATTTGTCCCCAGGGGGCAAATCAACTTTTGCATATCCCAATTGGGGTCAGAGCGCAGGGTCAGCCATGGTACAGAGTCCCTAGAGCAGGAAGGGTTAAGGGCTTTGCTCAAGGGCCCATCAGTGGCCGCCGCTATGGGGGTTTGATCCTCTGACCTTCCGATCAGTAGCCCAGGGACTTAACTGTTGCACCACCATCGCCCATGCATGCAGGTGAGATTGCATGCATGGGCATCTTTTGTCCTTGTAGTTTCAATCGTAGCATCTGGACTTGCTCGAGTTTCTCGAAGACGTTTCACCTCTCATCCAAGAGGCTTCATCAGTTTAGAATTGATGAAGCCTCATGTCTATTATGAGTTCTTGAATTATGGCCAAAAACGTGTTTTGTTTGTTATGCCTGATCACCAAGTCGTAATCAGTTCATTCTTGAGTCATAGTGAATCTTTCCCTACAAGGAGTGTCAGAGATATCGTGTTCATGTAAAGTATGTAGTACATAAAGCCTCGGGCCACAGCTGTTGCCAGTGCAGCCAAGAGGCTTCATCAGTTTAGAACTGATGAAGCATGAGCGAGTGTGCTTGTTCTGGGACAATGTTTATTTGGGTGTCTAAGTCTCATCAACACGGATGCTAGAATCCAAAGTTTCCCAGCAGAACACCACATAGTACCAATATGATCAATATTAATCACTTCACCTGTCAGTGGTCAGAATGTGTGGCTGATCGGTGTATATAGGAGTACATATTCTAACAAAAAACACCCACAAATCCACTTAGATTAAGTTCAGTTTGTCTAATGTTTGTTTTTCAGTGTGTTGAATGTGTATATGGATGTAGATGTTCTGGCACAAACACTATTTAATCCACTTAGATACTAATTATTTGAGTTAATCAAGTCCAGTCTGTTGTTTTTTAGTGTTTTGATCAGCTAAAGATGAATTTCTATTTAGCTAATTGAGACATGAGTTGAATGTATTTATTGTTTTGTTGGCCAGGTTTTCTTGTTTCTCTTCATGAGGTTATTTCAAAGACTTGTCAGGGAGCCGCACCCAAAACAGTGTTGACAAGCAACTGGTGGTTTCAATGAACCTCATAAACACATCATAAATTCATAAATTACATCCTCGCGACTGTATGCCTTCACCAACCAGTCAAGTTGCAGTTTACAGCCCTGTCTGTCCAGACTCATAGAATTAAGTAAAGACTAAAGGAATTTAATAAAATATATGATTAAAGAATAATAATAATAATAATAATATTTTTGAGGAAATGGAAGTTATCACTGTTATATGTATGATAGCAGTGAATTTCAAGTCAGAAACGTGCCGTCTTCACTTATAGACTACGGATGTTGCTGCAAAGAAGCTGCAGACTCAGACATAAGCACAAAAAATCTTTACAGTCACCACAATTTCCCTGTTAGCACGCAAGATTATAATCACTAAAAGGTCACAGTCTCCCCTTTGGTTTCAGAGTTATGGGGTTGTGTAATGACCAGAAAAGTGTTTTAGCAGAACTTTATAATGTCACAGTGAAGTTGAGCTATTATGAGTTCTTGAATTACGGCCAAAAACATGTTTTGTTTGTTATGCTTGATCACCAAGTTCTAACTAGTTCATTCTTGAGTCATAGTGAATCATTCTGCCAAATGTAAACAAGTTCCTACAATGAGTTTCTGGGATATCGTGTTCATGCAAAGTACGTGGTACATAAAGCCTCGGGCCACAGCTGTTGCCTGTGCAACGGCATAAAAACACAACAAAAACAACAACAACAACAACAGAGCCTCTGTTTATTACTTACAGCTTCCACCAAACTATTAGCGCTGCCTCTCTTTTGCAGGAAGCGCAAGCAGCTTTCTGCAGGTAGCTGCAGCCGTGACGGAGAGTGGCTGCGGCTGGGAGGACCGTCTGGGCCTTCGGTGTACCAGGAACTCCTCTTCACCGCTCCGGGGATGCTGCCAACGCTGCCGGGACTACGCCAGTCAACCTGAGGACACACGAACAGAGAGATTCAGCTTTGATGTCACTGCACAAAGTTCAACAAAATTGACTATTTTTGCATATTCCAGGTTGTTAGGAAGCTGGAGTCAGAGTGTAGAGTCATTATTAGGTATCCCTGGAGCAGATAAGAATAAGGGCAGATTGGCATATAAAGGCACACATGCAGTTAGAAGAGATTTACATTGATGTTGTCACCACACACTGACCAAGATGCTAATTTTATGAAGCACATTGCAAATTTAGACAATCATCTATTACTGGTATCACTGAATCAAAAGCTAAATTAGTGCATAAACAGTAATTAACTACAGTAAATATGATATAAGTGGATATGAAGTTGATGTTCAGGTATACATTTATCCAATAAATGTGTTTTCTAGGCATCTTTCTCTTAAAATTCTAGAAAACTGATGAAGAGAAATGACGATTACACCTGTTCTGCCAAAAAAAACGGCGTTTTTATGTGCAGCAGTTCCAGTTTTTTCTATTAATGACAGCACGAAAATTACAATCAACTAAAAATACAATTTAAAAAAAGCACGTCATACACACTATGGTGATCACTGATTCTTTTATATCAGTGAAGCACATTTAAACTGTCAACTTCTCTATATTAATTAATTCATATTCAGGATTCAAGAGTTTTTATTTGTCACATGCTCATACAGTATGTGCAGTTAAATGCAAAGTAAGTGTTCCTCTAGGCTCTAAGACATTATAAAAGAAAACAATTCTTTAAAAACAACAGAAATTAAAAAAAAAAAAAGTGCTGTGAAAAACCTTTAAGACTTATCCAGGTACAGTCTAGCATTTACGTTCATATTTAAGGATTAATGTAAGATGTGGTCACAGTGAGGAGACCTGTATGAGGGGGGTGTAGCAGGGGGAGCAGTCTCGGCTGATGGGGGAGGCAGGAGGCGTCGCCCAGGAACGCAGCGACCTTGTTGGAGACAGTCGGTGGATTCTGCTGGCGTCCAGTCCAGCCACCGCCATCACCTGAATCAGAGAGTGAGTAGAGACACAGCAGGTCTCTTATAGGTCCAACTATTGCTACAACAGCTATTCCACTGTATTAATTCATCACAAAATTAAAGTTTTTCACAGTTGCTGAAACACATTTCTTGAAACCCTTAAACCTTTTCTTAAAAATTGTGAAACAAGCCCTAATTTTAAAACTGCATTCACACAAACTCAGACTCTTCTGGCCTTGAAATACATTTATCTGTGCTAAAAATCAGTGTTTTGAGATCATACACACAGCCAGTCAAAATAATTAATTTCACACTGCATCAAAAAAAAAAAAAAAATTAAAACCTGTGTTTTTTTGTGCTCCTGTTGCATTTTTACTCACTGTGAGCTCATTTTTCACTGTAATATAAAGTCCTGCATCTCTATGGAAACAATACAATCATGGCTAGAAGTAGAGAAAACTCAGAAATGTCACAGTTACAATGCCAGAAATAATTAAAAAAAACAAAAAATTTAAGTTTAATTCTTTGATTATTTATTTTACGAATCAACATGTCAAATATTTTGCCCACAGATGTCACCTGAAGTGGAAAAAAAAGTTAGTGCCTCTACATATTACAGATATTTTAATACTTACTTTGATTAATTTATTTCCCTATTTGTCTCCTGCTCAGTGCAAACACTGCCTGCAGTTCAGCTGAGAAGTCTTTGGATTTTTATCCCATGACTGTTGGTCGCCGTTGAGTCACTAATGGCTCAATGATTGTGAAGAAAAGTGCAGAATTTTTAGTTTTTTTTACTGAACCTAGATAATGTAAATGATTTATTTTTGGAGAAAATTTAAATTAATTAGTTTGATATCACAACATTAAGCTTAGATTTAGTTATATAGAATAACAGGTCACAGATGAGTAGTTCAAGGACTGTCAGAAAGTTGAAAATCTGTCAGTTCTTTCTGTTTTTACAGTCCTCAATATCAGATTATTATTTTTTTGTGTGTGATTTTTTAAAAATAAGATAACATGCCTTTCAAACCCACTTGGGGGCTTTG
>OMNN01052693.1:0-11321 GCA_900302755.1 Chromis chromis
GGGACGATCATTGTACTTGAGATGATGACGATACGTAATGTGGTTATTCAAAATGAGACGCATTTAACTCTGACAGCCTTAAAGATGACTATTCAGATACAGATTATTGACTGACCAAGGACATTTAATGGGCTCCTTCTCTGCTGTTCTTTAGAAGAGAGAGAGAGAGAGAACATACTGATATTTTCATTTCACACTCTGAATGGCTTCTTCAGCAGTGTCGCAGTGCATGCAGTATAACAGCACTGAATGACTGAGATCCAATTAGTACCTCGAGCTGTATCCTTGCGTCAGAGTGGTGACACTTGGGGTCAAACAAATTTTAATAAAGCTGTTTAATAATCTTCAGTTCAAAATTGGGTGAAAAGTTGTCATAAATATTCTTGAAATTTAGTCAGCGGAACGTTAACATATTAATTATAACATTAAAACGCCAAACACATCCAACCAAGGTTACACACAGGTACAACTTTGAAAAGAAAATATCTTTATCTCACAGTGGCTATTTCATTTTATAAAACAACAATCCTCCAAATGTTTAACAATGAAGCAAAAACAGGTTCATGTGTTTTAATGTTTATCATCACGAAGGCAGCAAACTGTGTGAGCGTCCAAAGTGTGATTGCAGGATTGTATATTCTGCAATCACATATTCTGTAAATACTCTGCTCAATTGTTCATGAAACCCCATACAGGCAAACTAACCTTGCAAAAAAATCATCTAAATGAACAATCTCTTCCTCCTGTGACCTTCACCACCCTCAGGTAGCAGCACCTCTACTCAGCTCTGCAGTGATTAATATTCTGAATATCCACCCATAACTCTTTATCACTACACACCTCAACACACTGCTTAAAGCTGTCTGATCAATAATTCATTTCTGGCTCCCAGCCAGTGTGGATGGTCTGCTTGTAATTTTTGGTGTGCTTGTATCATTCTTATTCTCCCCCAAATTGTTTAGTTTTGTCCACAAGCTTGAACAACAGTGTTACTAAATGTGAAACAACCACGATTTTAGAATCCTGACATCGTACGCCCAAATTCCCCCAGCACAGCTCCACCTATAAAACCATCTATCAGCAACCAAACTCTGTGATAGAGTATTCAGACAACACAGCCATTAGTCATTATGGCAGCTCTCTGATATTTACAGGCGCAGCAGGACTTTAAGGTAAATGCTACTGGTGCCATGCTGACATGCTCACAATGCTAATATGAGATGTCTGCATATGAAGTGGCCAAAGTACAGGTGAGGGTGATGGGAACGGCATTAGGTTTACAAATATTTGATCATAAATCACTGGACTGATGGTGCCACTGGATTAGAATTCAGAGGATCTAAATTATTTTCTTGGGGCACCCTGAGTGTGTGAACCAATTTTAATGTTAAATATTTTAATGATTATGAAAACATTTTATTTTGACTTTCAAATCTGAACCTCAAGGTGGTACTAGAGAATATGTCTGCAGATCACCAAAGTCACTTGCATTTATCCTCTGAGCACCAAGATGCTAAAATTTCGGGCGCCCCAATCGCGTGACCTAAGTGCAGAGGCGTAGCGGCTGTCCCGGGTTCGATTCCGACCTAGGGCATTTACCGCATGTCCTTCCCCACTCTCTCCCGTTTCCAACTGTATCCACTGTCCTATCCAATAAAGGCATAAAAGGCCAAAAATAAATCTTAAAACCAAATGAGGTCTGACAGGTCAACAATGCCATACCTGAAGGCATATTTTATTTGTGAATTTAATCATTTCACACAACATTAAAAGCACCTGTCTAATATTGCCAGCAAAACAGCTCTAACTCGTCAAACCGTAGACACTGGACCTCTGGAGGTGTCCTGTGGTGTTTGGCACCTGAACGTTGGCACCGGATCCTTCAGATCCTGTGGGTTGCACCTTGGGCCCTCTATGGATCAGGCTTGTTCCAGCACATCCCACAGATTCTCCATCTGTTTGGAATCTTAGGAGTTTGAAGGCCGGGTCAACGCCCAAGGCACTGAGTTCTTTATCGTGTTCCTCAAGCTGCAGTTTTTGCTGTGTGACAAAATGCATTGTCCTGCTGGGGGAGGCCACTGGCATTGGTGAGTGTGCTTGGTCTGGCACAACGTTTAAATGGGTGGTGTGTGTCGAAGTAACATCAACATAAAAGCCATGAGTCAAGGTTTCCCAGTAGAGCGTTCCATTCTACTGATCAGTGTTATTCACTTCACCTGTCAGTGGTTTTAATGTTGGTAACTGATCGGTATATACACTCACTTTACTTGAATTTGTTTTTTATAGGATTTCTTAGGATGGTAATGTTGATATGTCAGTCAGGCAATCCAACAGGCACAAAATATTACATTCTGTACATTTGTGGCCCCCACAGCATCCTGCATAAGTTCTCAAACTTACTTCTCCTTGAGCGCAATCATGAGTTTGACATTTGTAGTTTTTAGTGGAGTTTCTCAACCACACTTCGATGGCTTGCCATTAAATTTGGGACTTATAATAAGCCCTTCAGATGAGTTGTAATAACTTTGATTTGGCACTGTTATCAGATCAATACTTGGGTTTGTGCCCAGCTATCTGTAAAACTATTCAGTCCCATCAGAATACACTTTATTCATCCATCACCTATACCTGTTTACTCACACAGGGCTAAGCGACACACAGATGCTCAGACTCACCAATGGCCCATTACAGAATCACAAATTAACCTACCATGCATGTTTTTGGACTAAGGAAGGAGGGAGCAAGCATCTGTAAAAAGTCCACACAGGCTCAAGGAGGATATATTTAAACTCCTCACAGAACAGCAGATCCATGTGAATGTTGCTGCACCTTATGTTAAGTGCTAATTAGCGAATGCTGAACAGGTGTCACCATGCAGACATTTAGGTCAAAGCCTTGCAGAGTAACCAGAACGACTCTTTGCTTTCCAAATACTATCTCACAAACTGCTTTTCTGAAAGCCAACAGGGGTACAGTGTATGCGATTACACAATGTGAACTCTTCTCCATTTTACTGTAAATCTTCCAGATTTCCGAAAAATATCATGAATACTTCACTGCGGTGCCCTCAGCATCAGCTGCAGCCTTTTTCTGTAAACTTTGCCCTGCATTCCAGTAAAACGTCAACACATACAGTATGCGAAAAGCACCTTGTGGGAACTGCACTGCACTGCTCACCTCATTGCAGTGAGAAGAGGCTTCAAAAATACATCATGTGACCTCGTTCTCTGGCTCATCCTAACAAATAAAATATACCACAGCGCATGGCTGTGCACTTGTTAATGTGGACAGAGGCTGAATATTCCCTTTGTGTTTTGAAATGCAAATTTTGTCTGAGATTTACAGCTGAGATCCTGTGAAGACGGACCTGCAGAACAGATAAGCTGTCTGAATTGGGATGTGTAATGGCCAGGGACCACAGACAAGAATAACAAGTGAAGTGTTGCTGTTTTAATGTTTGGACTCCCAGTAACAGACAACACTTTCAGTCATTATCTCTTAAATGCATTAAATAGCAGCATGGCACCCCAACAGAGGAAGGTACTTTACACAGATCTAAGGCCAGCATTCATTTACATTTCCACAATAACAATAAACAGTAATTCTGGCTCTAAAATTCTAGTATGCTGTTATTTTTCAAAACTGAGACCATATTGGCAGCTGACATGAAAGTTTTTTGTTTTAAGTGAGAAGTCTTTGAACAACTTTTGCTTATAAAGTAATGTACTTTGGGGATGCCAAATAAAATTTTAAAATATAGCCTAATTATTTTTGGAATATTAATTTCTTCCACACTGAGCATATGGTGTCATTGAAAGAAAAAATGACACTTACAGGTGGTTCCAGATTTCACAGGAGAAACCTTTATTCTCTTTTTTTCTGTCAGTTTTGCACTGATCTGTTACAAAATGCACCTCAAATCATTCTTGACATTTTTTTAAATATAGATTTGAAGTAAATAATAAAATACAGCAGTGAATATACATCTGTGTTGTTTTATAGATCACACATGTCTAAATAATACATCAACAATATAAGCAATACATGATCCGCCGGGTCCTTGGGGCTCTTGTTTTTTTTCAATGGAAAATGAAAAATTACATCTGTTTGTGTGACCTCCACAGCGACCCCTGCTTCAGAGATCGATCTTCTCTTTTAACTAGATGTTAGTGTGTTTGTGTGCCACCATAATTCCTTTCTCAACCAGTCTCTACAGAGAGGAACAAGCAGCGAAAAAAGCAATTAAACTGCTCATTTGGATGCTGCACTTGCAAGCAGGCCTGCACTCCTCCGCTGCATCTTTCATCCAGTTGGAGATCAGTGATCGTCTTTGTGCCTGTGATGCTGGTGGTGAGAGGAGGGGAAGTCTACTGTGGGGAGATCTGTCCAGGGCCAGAGCTTCTCTGTCAGGTTGCGCAGGGCTTCAAAGCTCCTGGAGACGGAGAGGAGAGGAAGAGGAGGCGGAGGAGGAGGAGGCACTTCGTCCAAGGACTGCAGGGAACGGGACGACACTGAAAGGCAGAGATGTGATGGAGAGGAGTGAGTGTATGTGTGTGTCCGAAAGAGAAAAAGAAAGTGTGTTTGAGCATGTGTGACCACAAACCTTTGGTCTCTGTATATTCTGCCTGGCTGAACTGGCTGTAAGGGTCTGGCTGTAGATTTGAGGAAATGAGCAGAGAGAAGGAGAGGAGCAAAACCTGGAAATAAATATAGACAGCAGGAAAAAAGGGGCACAGAAAGCACAGACCAGAGGGTAATAACAGAGAGCACAGGGAGGAGAAGAAAGGCAATTATTAGGCACAGCCCACATAACATTGTGCATGAAGGTAAGTGCAGCCAGGTACTATTCAAATATCTTACTCCATTCACATCTCATCGTGTAACACAGCAGTTGTCGTAATAGCAGGAGCACAGGCTGAGGCTTTTAATGATGTGCTTGGCCACTGTAGGTTCTATTATAGTGCACGTCTCCTCTATGTGCATTTATTATTTATTTTTCAGAAGTTGCGCTGTCTGTATTAGCTAATTCTCAGTGGTGCAAATTAATGTCATAGTGCGCTATATGGCTCACCAGGATGCAGGTTCCTCTGTGAGTTGTCTTGCTGGAGCTATTAGGAAGGAGAGTCTGCAGCCGGCTAAGCTGCTCCAGCAGAGCACTGCAATACAAATACAGACACAGAGATGAAAGAGATTGTTTAAGCTTCACATAAGGGGCCGCAGATGTAATATAGACATCATTTTTTTACAGCATTTGTGATCTCTTCACACTGAATCCAACAAACAAAAACAAAAAAAGAGCAACACAGGACAGGAAAACGTGTGCATCTAGATTTTTCACACATTTTGTTTCTATTCACCACAGCACTCTGCCAGCGTGAGACAGAAAGCAACATAATGAGACCGCAGAAGGAAGAGGAAACAAAGCAATGGAGGCAAAGCAAAGTTGGAGTTGCTTTGTATTCTGGTGGTTTTGCACTGATGCTCCTCTTTCCTCATTTTAAACAAGTAGAAAGTTTTCTTAACCAGGTTTGCAGCATCTTGTGAGAGAGGAGCTGAGAACATATCAATACAGATCAACAATGCGCTGTGTGGCTGTGGTATAATCCGATTCACAACAAAGAGACAAAAGAGACTCAAACAAACAATTGAGCCACAGATCTAAGACTGCAAAACCGAGACATTAAGATATTCAAGGCACAGCTTCAGAGGGGATTTTGTTGGATGTATTAAATGTATTTGAGATGAGGCCCACATCTCAGTGCACAAACACACCGATAAATAGAAATTTAAAAAGAGGTAGCTCTAAACGCTGATCTGAATTTGTGGTAGTGTCTGAGTAGATTCTCAGTCATTCAGGTCATGGTAATCCTAAGAGGTTCAGTAGAAGGCAAATGGACTTTTCTTTTTTGGTTCTTAAAGATGTTTAACCTTCATCTAAGAGCTTTTTTCAGTTTTTGATGACTGATAGGGAGTCCCAGTCTCCTAATCTGCAGTTTTAATAAAGAAACTACAAATACACAAATTAAGAAGATTACATTAGCATAACAAAGTTCAAAATGTAAAAATGTTTTACTTAAACCCTTCCCAGTACGTTATACAGTCAGCATCTAAGCCACCAGAACACAGCAATAAACAATACATATATAAATGAACCCAGTCAACCACTCACACTGCTAAATGAACCTGGTAATGTGTGTAAATATTCATACATATGTCAGACTGTCTGGAGCGGGACGAGGAACCCCAATGGATTAATGGTCATTAAAAACGGGGACATGCAGAAAACAATCTTCCAAACCATTTACCTGATAAAGGTCTACCACCAAGATGTCGCAAATCAATGTATTTGACAAGTTAGACAGTTTGCAGGAGTCCATTTGAATCTACTACTTTTGCAAAACACTTCATTCTAAGAGACAGTCCTCTTGTTATTTAAAAAATAAAGGCATCTAGTTTGAAACTACAAATAAGAACATGAACAGATAAACTAAGCAGCCAAACATTCTTATATAATTTTACATTTTTCTTATCATACTTAAAATATTAGTGCTGACTCCGCACTACAGTACAAAATACAGAGAGTGTATGTATGCTTTTTAATTTCAATTTCTTCTACATGAAATGTCAAAGGCTGCTTTAACCTCTTTTCCTTAATTAACTTTTTTCTTTCTTGCTGTTTTTAACCTTGAGTTTGGAATTTGGCTGCCACCCTCTTGGTCTTTTTAAAACCAGACCTGGCAAGCAAGCTGTGGATCTGAATGAGGACCCAAGGACGCCTGTACAGTAGCAACTTGTCAACGACAAGAAGGCCATGCCGTACAATACGCCCTGCTTTTATTATCTATTTTACTCTAAATGGGACCAGCATTTACAAAATGAGCACTTTGCTGTATTGAAGAAGATTTTTTTTTGGCCTTTTATGCCTTTATTAGATAGGACAGTGGATAGAGTCAGAAACAGGAGAGAGTGGGGAAGGACATGCATTAAACGCCCGAGGTTGGAATCAAACCCGGGACAGCCACTACGCCTTAGCACTTGAGTCACGCGACATAACCGTTAGGCTATCGGAGCGCCCCATATTGAAGAAGATTTTAAACAATCAATAAGAACATAAGCTCATTAGGAAAAAGTTGACTATGGTATTAAATTAAAGAAGACTTGAATCAATTTCTCATAGACTTCTATACAATTGGACTTCCTTTTGCCAACAGAGAACTCGCCCCCTGCTGGCCTTTAGACAGCATGCAGGTTTGAGTCACTTCACTTTCCAGAGCTTCAGTGTAAAAAACATTAAAAGGCCCTTTTTAAAGCCAGTGTTCAGTTTGTCTATTCTGGGCTTCTGTAGAAAGATGGTGGTACAACATGGTGGACTCCATGAAAGAGAACCTGCAACCTCGTAAGGGCTCATTCTAATGTGATTATACAGGAATGAAAACATAATTATGAATACAGTAAAACATTTCTGCTAATAGATCCTATATCCTACATATTGGTCCTTGAACCAAATGTGGAGCAATGTCAGTTAATTAGCTACTGCTGATAAACTGTGACATCTGTATTTTATTATTTGAGACAGTTGTTGAATGGACATAAGAAGCCTTTCATCAATAAAACAGACTACATTCAGTGATTCCAGACTCTCAGATTCAGTTATTTGCTGATTTTCTCAGTTTTAATCAATTTAATAGCTCTGTTCAGACAACAGAAGCTGCTTGAATATGTCTCCTTGGGTTTTGAGAACTTTTATTGAGCATTTTGTGCTACTTTCTTGCATTAAAAAAACCCGAAACATTTTGAAGAACTAAAGAGATCTAAATGCTGTTTAGAAAAGTGCCCAGGTGTCTGGGGAAATAAAGAATCAGTAGAGAAAAAGAAAAAGAGAAAATCTCTCCAAACCAAGTCACCAGATTAAAATGTATATTATATTGGCATGTCCTAGATGGACTATAAGAGGATGCCTATGCAAACACCCTTCATAACAAATATAGCAGACATTTTAATCTAAGGAGAGGTTTTCTTGGTTTTCTCTCTTTTTTTCTCTAAAGAGATCATTAGCTGATGGCAGTAATCAGTCATTGCGGCCCATGTTGGCTCATTTGAGGACTCACTTGTTGGTTTCCTCCAACTGCTGGATCTTTCTCTGCAGCTCCAGGTTGTGAGCACTGCATGCAGACATCCTACAGAAGGAGGCAGAGAACAAGGGAGAAGGAAATGTAGATAAAATGAGGAAAGAAGGGCATCAAAAAACATTGTGTGATGATGTTGCATTGCTTCGGCTCCGTTTGTCTCTCTGCCAATATCCGTCTGCTGACTGTTATCTTGCACCCCATTCTGTCATCCAGGGACACCATCCATCAGCACCCCACCACCACCACCACACTCTTCTTCTGCAGTCTTTCTTATTTCTTTCAGTCACCATGAGTCACTCTCCATTATGGCCCTTGACTAATAATGATACTGGGCTGATACGCTCCGCTGCTGTAATTACCAACAAATGCTGACACTGCTCAATGAAAATGACAATCTCACCGTATCTTGAAACTTTTGTTATTCTGAGTCAACGGAGCACAAGCTCGAATGAGATGCTGATGGCACACTATTAGGTTTTTAAAGCTCCTATTACACCATTAAGGATATTTTTTAAAGTATAGGTATGTACACAAAGGTTTGTTTGGTGTTTGTTAGACGCTGCAGTAAACACAATCAATTTTCGTTTATTTTTGACAAAAGCTGGGAACACACATATTGATGTGAGATTTAAATTATCACTAAAATGAAAGTACATTGATGTTTGTCTGTCTTTAAAGGTCCCATAATGTTCCCATTTTCAGCAATTCAATTTTTTTTTTTTTAGCTCAAAATACTGCAGAGATGGTTCATTTCCCCATGACTATAACTGCTGGTTTTAGTCCTGTTCTGAACATGTTGTTTCAATGTCTGGAGCTGTAAATGCAGCTCAGCTGTCGACGTAGGCACAAATAAGTGTGTGAGACTAGAAGTAGCAGTTTCCCTCTGAGTGGCAGCATAGTTGTGTTTGGTGAGTTTGTCAGACAATGTTATAAAATCAATAGTTTAGCAGCACAGAGGATTAGATTGGAAATGACTCTGAACTGAGTGCTGGTGAACATGTAGTCTTAATGGGCAGCATCTCAGTCACTATTTTTTTGCTCGACAGCAGGAGAGAAAAACACTGGCCAAGTTTAGGTTGTACCAAACCACAACAGGCGACATGAAAACACAATAACCCATACAGTCCTTGTTTACTGGTTTCAAATCAGTCTCAAAGGTCCTAAATGATGAAAATCCATTGTTATTGTGTTTTGTGGTTGTTTCCATTCCTCCCCTTTTGTATTTGAAAAATACACACACAAAAATCACAAAATAAAGGAAGAAATCTGTAAAATTACAGATTTTTTTTGTAGTGTAGGATTGTTGAAATTCATGCATTATGCAGTGTCATATCCAAGACAGCCAAGTTAAGATACTCTAATCACATAGTTTCGGTTGCGTAAAATTAGTATATTTAATAGAAAAGGACATTTGTGGAGTTTCATGACATATTGTCCAGCCAAAAGCTTGATCAGTAAACTGCCCGGTGGACAGATTTACTTCTAGCATCTGGACTTGCTTGAGTTTGAGACATTTCACCTCTCATGTCTCAAGTCCAGATGCTACGATTGAAACTACGAGGATAACCATGAACTGGATGACTGAGAACCTTCACAGACAGATAGACAGATAGACTCTTTAAGCCCTGCTCACAGGCAGAGAAAGACCCGGCTGAGGAGCCCAAAAATGTTACCGGTTCATCTGATCTGCTTCAAACTCAACACTGCACTTCCTCGAGTTCCCAGTGACACACACACCAAGTTTGAAATGGATCAGTTGAGCTGAAAGTTTATGAAAACAGGCGAAGTCTGGACATTTCCATCTGTAAAGTTTCAAACTGTCAGAGCAGCTGGTGTCTCTGTCAAACACAACAAACTACAACAGTTCTCTACCACCAAAAGACCAAATCCTCTACAGAACCACCGTCTAACATAGACTACTGCAGTATTAACAAGTGACCGCTGTATTTCTGTAGACTATCTTAGTTTTCAGTGAAATGGCTCAGAGAGGTCAACATGGACGGCGAGTTAGATTTGCCAGCAGCCCTCATCAGACTGCTTCTCAAATGCAACCGGCAATCCAACTGGATTGTGCAGAGCCTTGAATGTGTCCAAGGAAGAAAATAACTGCCTGAAGAAGCGAGTTAACAACATGGGCCAGCGCCTTCAACAGCTCCTGGCTGAAAAGGAGCAGTTTCTCCACCAAGCCCAGAGTGGCAAGAACAAAATCTGTAGCTGGAGGAACTTCTAATGAGCATAGACAGCAAACTGAAAGAGCTGCAAGAACTGCCAAAGGCCAAAAGCCAGAAAAATATCAACCAGCAGGACGAGGCCTCTTCAGAAACCCAGACTCCAACCATGACATGGGCCGACGTCATGGATGATGATGAGAGTCTTTCTGTGATGCTGCAAGAAACTAAAAACCTTGAAGGAGCAGATCTCTATCAGAGAGCAGGAACTCAGCAGACTCAACGGTATCAATGAGAGTCTATCTGCGATGCTCAGAGAGGATGTTGCCCTGAGAGAGCAAGAGAAGCAAGAAATGCGGAAGAACCAGAAAATGATAGAGGACAGAAACAAAGACCTGCAGGAGAAAATCAAGAATGAGGGGCTGCAGGAACTTCCCAAAGTTTTTTACGTTCACGTGTTTTGATTGTCAAAGCACCTTGTGAACACTGTTCTTAAAGGTGCTATATAAATAAAGTTATTCTTATTATTATAAAGAAAACCAAGAGGAGACTCTTCAGGTTTTTGAAGAGGAGCAAAGAGGAAAAAAACAGACTAAAAATGTGAAGGAGGAGAAAGAAGAAGAATAACAGTAAGAAGAAGTAACAAAGAAGAAGAGCTTCTGGAGCTGGTTGCAGCCCCAGAAGAAGAAGCGTGACGTTGACAGGAAGGTGGAGGAGGCTGCTGGTTGTTCAGCATAGCTGGACAACAGCAGCTCCCTCTGCCTCACCCCTTCTCCATCTCCTCAACCTTTCTGCCTCCTTCATCCTCACCTCTAAAGCCTCTCTCACCCTCATCCCCTCTATTACCCCTTTCCTTTCCTTTCCTTTCCTTTCCTTTCCTTTCCTTTCCTTTCCTTTCCTTTCCTTTCCTTTCCTTTCCTTTCCTTTCCTTTCCTTTCCTGCACGTGTGAATATATAAAATCTGAAGAGTTCATGTCTCACTTCAGGTGTCTAAAAAGTCCTAAAATGAGCTGAATACAATCAC